>JALIZH010019701.1:0-73887 GCA_030522465.1 Rhipicephalus appendiculatus | reverse complement strand
TTGTATGTTTCTGTACCCGTAGGTTACATTTTGTTTAGTTTTGTTTCATTTGATGATACAAATTCAGTATCGGTCTTCATATGTGACAAATGCATATATTCTTTCATGCCGTGTGCACTATGTAGTAGTAGTATTTAGAATATAATAGTTACAGTGTAGTTACGTACTATTTTGATTATCGGTGTAAGTGTTCTTATTATTGCTGTTGAAGAGCACTACAGTGTGTAGCATGCCGTTATCCCTTTTCACATAGTATGTACGTATTCCTTTTCATTTTGCATCCCCACGCCTGCTTACAGCCTCCTTAGGATAGCAGATAAATAAAACACGATAAATAAAAAAGTAAAGAAAAATAAGATAAATAAAAAAAAAGCCCCCAATTCTCCCCGAAGGGGAATCCGTGAGGAAATGCGAATGCATTTCGCGCGCGCTTCACTCATTTATATATGGTGGTTGTGGTTCGAAGAAGGAAAAGGCGCCTAATTTCTGCAGCCCTGTCGGGAGCACGGCGCAGCGCCTTTTTTTTTCTGCTTTTTCTTTGTTTTTTTTTAATTTCTTTATTTATTTTTTTTTAAATTTTTTCATATATAGCTCCGCCGAGCTCCGCCGCAGACCGCTTTTAGTTAACGCGCACGCTGCGAATTTTTATTGTTCAACAACGCACAGGAGAAATCTCCCACCGGCACCACCTTGGAGGTCAAGATTCATTGCCATATATACGGGGTGGTCAGTGAACGGTTGTGCAGCGCGAGCAGTCGGTTTTTTTCAACCAAGAAACTCGCTAACAGACGCTGCCTGTGTCGGCGTCGCGAGGCGAGAGAGGGAGAGGGGGGAGCGTAGGAGAGAGAGAGGTGGGGCGCGCATGCGCAGTGGGAGTGTGGACGCTGCGGGCAGAGATGCCTAGAGAAGAGAGGGGGGAGCGTAGGAGAGGAGAAGAGAGGTGGGACGCGCGTGCGCAGTGGGAGTGTGGACGGCGCGGGCAGGGATGCCTAGAGGAGAGAGGGGGGGAGCGTAGCAGGGGGAGAGGAGGGGAGGCGCATGCGCAGTGAGGGTGTGGTTGCCGCGGGGAGGGATGCCTAGGGGAGAGAGAGAGAGGGAGGTTTTTTTATTTTTATTTTTTTTAAAGGGTTTGCGCATGCGCAGTAAGGGCGGTCACGCCGTACACCACCACCACCGGATTAAGCTTCGCCATAAGATGCTTCACTTCTAACACCTGCCGGCGCGCACACCTCCCTCAACCTATCCTCCTCCTCCTCCTCCGCGGACAACGCCGCACAACGCCAACGCCGCACAACGCCAACGCCGGATGCCTGACATAGCCTGACTATGAAATGCATTCGCATTTAAAATAAGATAAATAAAAAAAGTACATGGGCTTCTAGCATTTCGCCTTCAAATTCAATGTGACCACTACTCCAACAGTGCATGTGAGTGCGCTATGAGACTGACCTTTAATTTACTAAAATCCGCTCAGATAGCGAAATCTTAGGACGTCAGGATTGCTGTTCATAGTGCAATGTCCATTGCTCAGCTGATACCAGAACTTTATCCGACATGTACTTTGTCTGGCGATATGTACCGCGTACATTAATGTGTGTTCGCTCGGTCCTGCCTTAATAATTCATCGCATCAAGTAGCTCGGATGCGCCTCTTAGTTCAATTCCTGTTTGTGTTATACCACGCAAATAAGACATTCCTTCGACAGCTTCGCGCCCTGAAGTGCCGAAAGGGCGTGCACAGAAGGGCTTTTCTGGAGTCCCTGACTGGAGTCCTAGACTTAACCGCATACCGCACCACTCCAGACCTTACTTGCATCTTGATGTCGGGGACTGCGCACCAATCCTTTTACGAGGCCCTCGCGAACGTGTCGCCTCAATGCATAATTCGTCTCCGGTGCCTTTTTGATCGTGGAAACCTCTGAGGGCTATGTGGCAAAGCTTGTCTCTGTAAGCTCTTGCCGGCTTGTTTTTGTTTCAGCAGCGGTCCACTTCAGAACATGGGAAGCGTGCAGGAAACGTGAGGTGAATCGGAATAGCGCTGAAAGTGACGCTCATCAAACGATGATCTAAACTGTTTCGCTTTTATAGAGGCAGGCACTTGCCGAACCGCATAGGTCGTGGGCCTTATCGAAAAGACTGTCGAGTTCAAATACTTGATCTACACTAGTATAAATATAGAAAAAGCACAGCAAATCTCGACTTGAAAAATCTCACAAATCTCACAAAGTAGCGATGCAAGGCGGCAAAGGCTGGCGTACTTCCGACATTGCGAAAATATGTTGTCGCCGAGCTGAAAATTGGCAGAATGTCACTTTGGGGTGCGCGTTTTTCTTAAAGAAAGGAACGCGAGGCAGTCTTCTTTTTTCCTTGTGCTTTCTTTTTTGCGGCCCTGTCATGATAAGCTGTATCCAGCAGAGTGGTTTGGGATATGTTCTCGCAAAAAGTTATCACACTCCACTACTCTACGAATAGTCAATTCAAAAAAAGCATGTCTTTCAACAGGCAAAGTCGCAGTTTCCGCGCCGTTATGTAGATTTCAATATTTGGAGCGTTGCGTATACACGTGTTCGAGGCAGAGCATAACATTTCACGACGTTCGACGTACAGATATGCGCTTATAGTTACCTTAAAAAATTACGGCCTTTCTAAGGTGAACGCTCTTTTTGAAAATACTGCATGTCCGTCATAAATAAAGGGAAACAAGGTAAAGAGCGGACACTTCCGTAGAGCTATGCGACCGAATTAGAGAGCAAGGGAGTCGAGAGAGGGCATTCCCCTCTCGTCAAATGCATTGGGACACCATGTGGTCGCTTATGATAGTTCGCAAGTTTCGGTTATGGTTCCGTGCGCTCGCGGTTTTAAATGTGTCCTACACCTTTTTTTTTCTTTTTTTAGTCGCTACAGCCGGTCTGTGGGTTACATTTCTGAATGACCAACCTCAGAATTTTTTTATCATGAGAATGCACGAGATTGCGAAAATTAATCACGAGCCGTCTGTCATGAGTAACGCCCGTAAGGAGACAAAGTGAAGACGAGGAAGAAGCCCCTAAAGTGTTCGGATCGGCATGAGCGCGTGCGTGGAAGGTTCTCGAGAGCGCGAGGCACGGGCACGGAACAGCGGCCATTGTCTGGGTGGACTCGGCTGTAGAAGGACGCATCGCCAGCTCATGTTCCGGCGACGGGAGCGACGGGTGTTCGGGTCTACGGTCTGAGACGCGGGCGTCCCGAGGTGGCCGGCGGAGTCGACGACAGTCGAAAGGAGGCTCCTGGGTGATGCCGCAGCCGCGCCCAGCAAGTACGAGCATTCCGTCGCAAGCCCCCTTCGGATGCGAGCCACCCAGGTCAATCCCCGGAGTGCCACGTCGTCAGTGGAACGCCACACCGGGTGAAGCAGCCAACAGTGAAGAGGCCTAGCCAGCAGCGACTTGCGTCGGCGAGGACGACCTGTCCGCCCAGGCAACGACCGACGCATATGCAGCGGAGTACACAACAAGGACGACAAACGGGACCAACGGGACTTTGGCAGCGAGCCAAGTCAAGTCGACGACATCGAGGAGTCCGGCCCCAAGCACCAGCTGGACTAAGGCGAGGGTTTTCAGACTTTCGATAGGACGTTTGATTTTTGTTGTAATTGGGTTTGCGTAGGGTTGTTATCTGGCAGTTATGCGATTTTGTATATATGTACATCTCTTAGTGTGCTGTGCCCTTCTTTATTAAATGTGTTGTTCTCACACTCGAGTCTTGACCGAGTCCATTGCCCGGGTCCGACCGTAATTCGTGACAATTGGCGAGCCTGCCAGGATTGCATTTCCTGCCCGTCACGGATTTCGGAGGTCTAGCAATGGACTTTGTCAAGATTTTGAGCTTGGCAAGAGATAGGGGCTATTCAAAGGATGAGGCTTTACTATTTCTGGAAATGGAGCAACAGCGTGTTCGAAAGGAGAGAGAACTCGCGCGAATAGAACTCGAAGCCAGACTTGAGGCCAAGCGTGCTGAAGCGCGTGCAGCATATGAGAAAGAAAAGGGAGCAGCTCGAGAGCAAACTGCGGTTGGCGAAAGCCACAGACGTTAGGCCGGATATGGTAATGCCGAGAACGAATTTAGTGCAAGAATGTGGAGAGCCTTATGAGAGCTATGATTCAGAGCTGCAAGTAGTGGAAGAACCGGATATTCATAGTTATTTGGTGGAACCAGTGACTAGTGACCACATACATGGTAGTCTTGAGAACAGCCTGTTAATTAGCGAGCGAGAACAAGTGGACCCAGATGCAGCAGAGAGCTGTAGCAATTCAGTCAGCAGGGAATGTTTTGGAGATGCTGAACAGGGCACAGAGGAAACGCTCGCGAACCACCAGCCAGTCGCGAAAGACAGAGGTAGCTCCTCACAGAAGGTCATGTCTACGGAAGCATGCGTAGAGCATTCACGAGAGGCGGCCTTACGAATGCGTGAGAGGGCGATTGGCTGGGATGGTCATACGGTTATCCACGTCAAACGAAAAAAAAAGGAGAGATTCTCTAAACCGGCGCGATTTGGTCGTGGATATCAAGACGCCAAGAGTGTTGTGCAAATGCTTAGGGATAGACGCGCAGTTGGCACGCACCCTAGGAAAGTGGTCTGGATGAGGCGTTACATGATTGCAAAGAATAAAGGCAGTGGTTATACTGGGAGTTCGCGACGGCGCACAGTAAGAAGACGCAGAGGGAAGCCCCGAAAGACGCGCAACATGAGAAGGCGAAAACAGCTTAAGGATGAAATTTTCGATTTGTTGAGGTGTATTATAAAAGAGCGCGAGTCTGATTAAGTAAAAGGTGTTCCACATAGAGCTATTGTGTATAGATGGGTATTGTTGTGCAAGAGTGTTATGGACGAAATGAGTATTTGAAAAATGTGAACTCTGGGTGCAGTGTTTTGTGATTATCTTATGGAAGTGATGGCGATCGGTGACAGCAGTGTGCGGCAAAAGAATACAACGCAAGAAGACAAGTTATGACATCCGGAGCAAGTTTGGCAGAGAAGTAGTTTTTTGGTAAAAAAACTCTTCGAAATGGGGGGGCGTAATGTCATGAGTAACGCCCGTAAGGAGACAAAGTGAAGACGAGGAAGAAGCCCCTAAAGTGTTCGGATCGGCATGAGCGCGTGCGTGGAAGGTTCTCGAGAGCGCGAGGCACGGGCACGGAACAGCGGCCATTGTCTGGGTGGACTCGGCTGTAGAAGGACGCATCGCCAGCTCATGTTCCGGCGACGGGAGCGACGGGTGTTCGGGTCTACGGTCTGAGACGCGGGCGTCCCGAGGTGGCCGGCGGAGTCGACGACAGTCGAAAGGAGGCTCCTCGGTGATGCCGCAGCCGCGCCCAGCAAGTACGAGCATTCCGTCGCAAGCCCCCTTCGGATGCGAGCCACCCAGGTCAATCCCCGGAGTGCCACGTCGTCAGTGGAACGCCACACCGGGTGAAGCAGCCAACAGTGAAGAGGCCTAGCCAGCAGCGACTTGCGTCGGCGAGGACGACCTGTCCGCCCAGGCAACGACCGACGCATATGCAGCGGAGTACACAACAAGGACGACAAACGGGACCAACGGGACTTTGGCAGCGAGCCAAGTCAAGTCGACGACATCGAGGAGTCCGGCCCCAAGCACCAGCTGGACTAAGGCGAGGGTTTTCAGACTTTCGATAGGACGTTTGATTTTTGTTGTAATTGGGTTTGCGTAGGGTTGTTATCTGGCAGTTATGCGATTTTGTATATATGTATATCTCTTAGTGTGCTGTGCCCTTCTTTATTAAATGTGTTGTTCTCACACTCGAGTCTTGACCGAGTCCATTGCCCGGGTCCGACCGTATTCGTGACACCGTCATTGCAACTACCATCTAGGCTACGTGCAGTTCCGGAAAATGGACGGAAAATAAGCGAGCAAAAAAAAGAAAACACACAGTGAATATTTATGGAAGGCAACCAGCCCGCTTGCATTGTAACCGCACCAAAGTACAGAGCGGTTGTTGCCACTGAAGCTCCACTGGCATGCGTCAGCTAAAAAAAAAAAAAGGAAAAAAGCCCCTGACAGGCTTGCGTAGAACGCGCAGCACAGTCACAGCGAAAGCTGGGAGAGCGGACTTTCTATATTTAAACACTTGGGGCAACTACGACAAGCACACTTGCATGGTACCCACTACGCCATAAATCATCCTAATGTTTGTGTAGCGGGTAAGCGTCCGCTGTGCCATTATTCGTCATTCTTCGGAAAGGCGCGGCACCCGCTACGCACTTGTATTGCTTTATGTGCACTTGGTTGTTGCTGTGGCTGACGACGAAGAATTATGCCTGAGGCTTTTCTAATGGGTTGGAGCTGTGAACGACCCACTCGTTACGCAATTCGCATTGTATGACGCCTGGTTAGGTATCACTTTACCGTTCTAAAACGCTTTATTACACATGTTAACGGTATTCCTTACCCGACATGAATCCTGCATAGGGTCAGTTTGCAACGGAGGTTCAAGCACCGGCGTACCTAAGTGGTAGAGGGCTGGGCTGCCACGCAGAGGGCCCGGGTTTGATTCCCATTATGTCATAAGTATTGTTTATTAAGTGAGTTTTTTTTCTTATTTCGCGCGATAATGGTTACAGGCGGCGGCGGCGACGGACAATTACAGCGCGAAAACGGCCCTTGTTTTGATCTCATAACAGCTGTTGCTGTAAAAAAGAATGGAAAGAATGTGTCAACTTAACATGTGGGTCGTAAACGGCACAACTACAAGACGCGAAGGACACAACCATTTAACGCGTGTAATTGGAAATAATCGCAATTTTTTTACGAACATCGCATTGTGAGGATTGCTCAATGCTCTCATGATATAAACCGTTACATTACACGACCCTATACTATGCGCCTTCAAACCCACGAGCATGCATATCCTACGGCATCCGCGATGGAATGGCACGTACAGTCACAACCGGCACGTTAGCACAGATGAAAGTTTTTTTCCCAGAGCTCGAAATAAATGTGCTGGGCGAAACCGTTTTCGATCGTACCGAAGCGAGAATTTTCGAGGCACGTGGTACTTCGCGCGTCTACAAGTTATCTTGCGCTACGCGTAACGCGGGCGACGCGCGTTGTCAGTTGATCGCTTCAAACACTCGTTGCGTTTTCGACAAGCTTGTCCACTTGTTCACACCGAACTATCGTCATCTGATAACACGAGTGCCAAAAGAAATGCGCATCTGGGGAATATGAAAATCGTCACAAACCTTTCATATGTTTGCGTCGAAGGGCCCGATTACTAGCTACGGCGCAGTTGCAACATCCAACGCACCCTAAGCCTAACTACGCATTTACTACGCGATACATCGAGGGACACAAAAAGTGAGGGTTCTCACCTTGCTGTCGTCATCTGCAGCAGACGACACCGTATTGCCGTGCTGAAACGCGCCACCGTCACAGAAAACATCGCTCAATACCACAACTTCTCGCAGTGAATAAGCAAAAAAACACACGCCGCCGAAACACGCATGAGAGCGGCCCTGTTTTTCCACGAAGCGCCATAGCTGGTCTGGCTATGACGTCGTATCACCGGTGTCGCTTGGTGGCGGAATGTTATTTCCCGAATTTTCAACTTATCGTGTAAGAAAAATGTCTTTGCACGGAGGAAAAAAAAAAACAAGCTATACATTTATGTTGCACACCTATCTTTTTTTTTTTCGTGCGCTACTTGCGCCACCTGCACATCGCTTATGATAGCTTATGTTATCCGGTATCAAGGTCCCTGTGATTTCACGCGAAAATCTAGAAGGCTATTGGGCGATATGGTGGCGGGGAGAGCTCGAACCTCTTATCGCTGAGTGCCCGCTCTTGTCCAATTTTCCTCTCTCTATGTCTCCGTGACCGCATCTTGGGTGGACGCTGGAACATATTTTTCGTATAGTCCTGAAAACCGAAACCACGGTGGTAACAAGCTGCTGAATACCATTCCTATTTTGCCCCGGTACGTGAGAAGCTACTGCGGAGGGTAAAAAACCATAACAAACGTTCTTCTACGTCTTCAGGACACGCTGAAAAAAAACAAATGCGCGGCAGAATTCCTTATGTTCATAAAATGGCGCACGGAATAAAGAATGTGGGAAGCCGGTTTGGTGTGCGCGTTATTTTCTCTACACCCAACAAATTGGGGCAGTATATGTGCTATGGTGCATAGGCGGGCACATGGAGTGCCAGAAGACAAGAGACGCCTCCAAAACGCCCAACACCATGCCCCAGAGGAGAGGTATAAAAGATTCTCCTATCTTTTGGACGTATGTACTACATTGGTCAAACTGGCCGATGTGGGAACATACGCCTAAGGGAACATAGGACCCCTTTCAAGAGTACCCCATATTCCCATTTAGCGTCACACTGCGATTCTTGCTAATGCCAACAGCTGTTTCAACAAACAACTATTTTGTTCCGGCATCCTCTTCAAACTACACACGGAATTTCTGAAGCTTATTCCATTTCCAGGAATGCAGATCAGTGCATAAGCCATCCATTCTTCTCACTACGTGAAACTTATAGCTAATTCATAGACATGTGCCTCGAGTACACGCTTCACATGCTACTCTTGTTGCCTTCATGATCGTTTTGACATGCACACTTTAATGTATAAATGTTTGCTCCTAACGTGTAAAATTAAACCAGTTGTTAGCGAGCGCTCGTCTTGTGTGGTTCTTTATTCGCCCGTTGTCTGTTCCCGCGCTTCCAGGTCGGTGAACGAATGTGAATTACCAACGAGCCCTCTAAGTGATTATTAATAAAATAAAGGGAAAAGAAGATAAAAGTGACCGCCTCGTAACTGTCTCTCCTTACGAGGACACCTCAACAAGACGGCACAGGGATGGGGGTGTGGGGAATAAAATGGATAGCGTAGAGGTAAAAGATAGGAGGAGAGAAAAAAATAATAAAATAATAAAATGAGCTCTTGTCCCGCGTCCGAGATCGTGACAGCGCCAGCCCCACGCGAAGCGCAGCCGTCCGGAAAAGCCTCCGAGAAGGCCGGAGGAAGGCAGTGAATGCACGAAGTGCGCGTCGGATGTAAACACACGGACAAGAAGAAGAAAAAGAGGTCTTCCGCACTCACGTAGCAAGTCCGGTCGACCTCGCAGTGGGCGTCGTATCCAGTGTGTTAATCCTGTGCGGCGGTGATGGCGTCGCGAACGGCCAGAGCCGCGGCGCACATTCCCCGAACAGGAGAGTCCACTGGAATCAACATCAACACTGCACGAAGCGCCGCAGCCATTGCGGCTAGCGCAGCGTCCCGAGAGTCGTCGGCGGTAGTCGGCGCACTCGGTGGAGGCGATGGGGCCGCTGCCGAGTTGGTCCGGCTGTTGCCGGCGAGCGTCTCGAAAGGAGCGGCCCTTTTCGACAACCGCACTGTCCCGCTTGTTTTTGTTGTTCACAGCGGTCCTGGCTTGTTCCAGAGCTTGGCGGCGCGTCGCGGGGCCATCCGAGGAGGCGATGATGACGGCGGCCTTGCGCTGTATCTGCCAGGAGGGCAGCGCGGCTCGTTCGCTCGATGGTTGCCGCTGCAATTGATGCAGCGCGGGCGCTCTGCTTGGGCACGGTCCCGAGGTGTGGTTGGCGCCGCATCGAAGACAGCGCCTGTCGCGCGCGCAGGTGGTCGTGGCGTGCCCGTAGCGGCCGCAACGGGAGCACTGGAGAGGCCGCGGCAGGCGCGGGCGAACTCGGCGGGCTTGCTTGAAAAGCAAGACCTCTGAGGGGATGGCAGTGCCCTCGAAGGTCACAGTGAGGCACGTTCCTCGGCGCGAGCACGAGACGACCGGAACACTCGAAGAGATGTTCTTGGTGAGGTCCTCGATGCTAATGGTCGTGTCAACGCCGTAAACCGTGCCGATACATGTGTTGCTAAGCAGGCGTTTAGCCCTGCACCCTCACCTCATATCACCGCAACCAGAAGTAGCGGGGACAAGTCAGATGTAGGGTGTGTGTCTACCGCAACCAGATTCCGTTTGTAGTTTACCCGGACGCGTCGGGTTGCAGGAAATTCGGCGAGATAAGCCGCAATCGCTTCTCTCGTCACGGCCAGAAAGTTTGCCTTCTTTCCGACCGGCCGGAAGAGCAGCGTATCTCCCAGGGTGTCTTCGCGCGTCACTTCTTGGGCGCGCTCATGTTGGGATGGGCGAGAAGGGGTGTTCGTCTGCACCGAGGGCTTGAAGGTGTCTCTGCGATGGTGGGGGCGGGGCGCCGTGTCAACAGCGGCCGGGGAGTGAGGGAGAGGGGTGGATGGAGTGATCGGGCAAGGCAAAACTTCCTCGCTGGATGCGCCCGCAAGCACTGTTATGTCGGGGGGCAGACGATGATGCCTCCCTGGTTTTTCGTTTTAGCCAGTTGTCAATGGATGCGATGGCATGCTTCTCCATCTGCTCCTCTTGTGTCCTGCTCGAAATAGGCTGGTCTGAGGTGTTTAAAGCAGTGGCGTAGCCAGGGGGTGGCACACCGGGCACGTGCCCCCCCCGAAATTTTTTTTCGCCATAGCATACATAGCGAAAAAATGGCCATTTCAAGGAGGTGCCCTCCCCGAAATCAAGGAGGTGCCCCCCCCCCCCCCCCCCCCGAAAAAAATTTCTGGCTACGCCCCCTGGTTTAAAGACGCCGCCGCGGCTTCTGTCGGGCTGGTGCCTGTGGTCGTAGCTGCCACGGAGGTAGCGGGCCGATTCGGCTAGTCGGGAGGGGGCCTTCTTTTCTTTTTTGGCCACCTTTGACTTGCCCTTTTTTGTTTTGCGGCTGGCTGCTTTGTCTGTTTGTGCCTGCTGCTGTTGCTGCTGTTCATAATCAAGCGCGGCTTGCTCATGGCCACCTTTACTTGCCTCTGAAGTTTTTCGCGGGAAACCCGAGTGTGGTGCGATGCCAATATGGCCGCGTCCTGTTGGTAAAAGTCCTGAAGGACCTTTCTCCATCTGCGACATCTTTAGCCCTTAGAAGGGCTGCGCGCAAGGCGCGAAGTCGCGGTAGCAGAGAGAGGATTGGTAAACTGCACGCGCGAAGGCGCACAGTCGGGAAAAAAAAAGAAAAAACAGGAGCGAAAAAACATGCGTCCTCCAGGTGAAATATCCAACAACTCCTACCAACGAGCCCATGTTTCGATCCATTTATGAGTGTCTGCATCTGTGATGCGCCTTTAGCAGACTGAAGAGGGAACATTACTAATATTTTAGCGTTGCGATAGTTGCAAAATACCTAAAATTATAACGCATGTAAGAGAGCGCGAAACAAGGGTGACAGCGATAGATTGCACAAAGCGCTGATTTTCAACGGGCCGTTGGAAGTAAGTGCTCTTTATATTCTGTCTGTGTCGTCCTCTCCAGTATTGCGCACTGTTGCATATGTTGAAATAAACCAACTAGCCCAGCAAGCAACCTTACTTACCTAAAATTCCTTCTCTTACCATCATAATGGCAAGGTGGAGAAATGACAGCACACGTCAGAGCCGGGTGTGTCACTTCTTTCTTTCGTCTTGTACGTTAAGCGCTGTTTTATATATTTTTTTTTCATGGGAACGTACGAACTCGCCCAACCTACCTGTCTTCTTCATCGTAATCAGCCTAACTGCGCACACTACAGGGCAAAGGCTTTTGCCATGTGTCGCCAATGAACCTGGTGCTGTGTTTGTTGAGGTCACGTAATCCTCGCAAACTTGTTAATCTCATCTGCCCAAGTAGTTTTCAGCCTGCTCGTTTCCTGCACCTATTACTCTCAATGCAGAGCTTTTCCATGCGGCAAAACACGATCCCGCAATGGCTCGTATTTTAGCGAATTCAAGCTCATTCAAAGATCATAAAATAGGGCATGTTTTTGCGCATGGTGTTCTTTGACAATCCTGCGTGTCTGGAGCTATTTACTCTCATTATGATATGAGGGGAATGAAAGTTACTCAGTCATTAGCTTTGAACGCCGGGTGCGTGATAAACTGACTTCTCGAAGCTGTTTTGTCGTGGAAAGTTATTTTGCAGACATTTTATTATTCTGACAACTTTACAAGAAAAGATGCATAAACGTGGACCAGCATCTGCGGAACACCGTCGTGTGTTCTGCGTATGCGCGTATTTTATTTACTGTTATATCTGCAAAATACCCCGTGCTATTAATTTCCAGATCGGCATTTTAGCCGAAATTAAACAGGAATGATTAAAGTCAGCTTGCATTCATCAGTTGTATATAACTGGACAGAAGGTTTTCCTTATCAATTATCCGGTCGCTCTGCTTTATTAGAGCTATATTTATTCAACATATTACCAAGGTTACGAATGACAGTACAAAAGATAGCCGAATGGTAACCAGCCTTACCCCCATTTCTTAGTGTTGACTTACGCATGTAGAAAGCGCAGCAATGCACCATTTCTTGATGTCAGTGCCGCATATACTTGGACCTTAATAACAGCGCATAAGACATAATTCTGAATCCCCAGTTTGCACTCTTTACTCGCCTGCTTTGAAGCTTTACATATCACCCTATCAAAACCAAAGTTGAAGAACTAACTAGAAGAAGTAGCTGCACCAAAGCTTACATAGGGTAACAAGACAGTTCTAGGTTATTCTGACAGAATGACAACCTATAATTCATTCGAGTAATAATGAAAGGCACAGGGACAGACAGACAGAGATAGAGACAGACAGACAGACAGAAAGACAGAAAATGAACTTTACTTGATCCTGAAGGAAGCTTATTTATTTAGGCGGTGTAAGAAGCACCCAATGGCTGCTAATGAAATTTGACAGACATACAGACAGGTTTTCCCACAATGCCAATTGAAAGGAATTGCCGTTCCTTGTAATTATCTACACCATAATCAGACGAACGGAAACACGTGTACCGAAGGTTTCACTAGAAAGTGAAATGCATGTACTACCCGACGCCAGGATCAACAAAATTCATCACACTGTGATAATTGGACTTGCACACAACAATGAGGCCTATGTACACGAGACATATGTGAACCGACGCCAGCACCGAGGATCCGGAAATGACGACTGTGGAAGAAAGAGCGCTAGCCTCCGGGTCCATATTTGTTGACTCTGTATGGGTACATTCAGTTCTTTCGGAACAGCCATCTGTAAAAGGAAAATTTTTTTACTGTATTCGCAGCCCGCTTCTCTTAGCATGTCTCCCTCGGCATTAATTTCCGTTCTGCCACTTTTCGCGTAGTAGTGAAAGGGAGTGCTCTGTGCCCACAGAACAAACGCAATACCATTGCACCACAACCATCGCATGTTTAACGTAAGAAATTAACGCTGACATCAAAGGATGTGTTTGTGTTGACTGGTACTTCTCTTTAGTGTACCTGAATGTTAGCAGTGAAAGGCGTCTTGCTTTTTTGGTACGCTATATTAGCAATAATAATATCCAGGTTTCACGTGCCAAAACCACAACATGAATACAAGGTGCTCTATCGGACTACCACGATCGGGTGAATGTGGTCTATTCGACACAGGTTACCACATATAAATAACCGCATGGCTTTTTTTTCTGACAAAATGAAGATATGATTACGAGGTATGCACTAGTGGCGGACTCCAGAATAAGTTTGACCACATAAGCCGCACCTAAGTACACCGGTGTTCTGGCATTTCGCTTCCATGGGAGGGCGGCCGCCTTGTCTGGCAGTCGAACCTGTGTCATCCAGATCAGCAGCGCAAAACCTGGTGTCGAAGAGCATACTGTCGAAGGAAGTTGGTGTGTGTAGATTTTAACGTGTTAGAACATGGTAGAACAGCTCGGCGTTCGTGTGTCCGGGCGTATTCCTTGGGTTAAGCCTGTGTTTTGTCGTGCTGCCGACGCTGATCTCAAAGGCCACGAAGAAAAAAGCGTGGGGTCGACGTCTAGCTACGCCCGGGGCTGCAACGACCACAGCTGCCCACAAGAAAACCGTCGGCTCTTTTAATGACCTGGTTCGATTTATTTGCATGAATTATCCTCATTTGGCCCACACATTACGTGCTCCGTTATCGTATGTATGCAATAAATTTTGTAAGTTGAACCAGAACCAACGGCTTCGCAGCACCTTTATTAAGGCGAAGGCTTTAGATGCCTCATCAAACGCGAAATTTGACCATCGGCGTGCCGCGTCTGTGGTGGAAAAAATCATCACGAGACGACGCCACCATATGACGTCACGATGACGTCACAGATCGTCAAAATGTGTGAATTTATTGTGACGTCAGTGTGACCTCAAAATGATGTCACGTGACGTCACGTCACCTGATGACGCCTTCACACCGCATCTTAGCTTGCTCAAAGGTGGTCCGATCCCGGAGGCAACGCAAAACCAGGTGAGGTGCCTCCGATCTCGCAGGCGGAGGAAAAATAACGTGAGGTGCAAAAAGCTTGAAAAGGGAGGCGGGGCAGCATAAATACTTCGGCTGAATGGAAAAAAAGTACATGGCTTTCGCCTTTGAGTCGCCTTGAGTCAATGTATAAGCGACCCTGCCATTTTTTCAGCAGACTAAGAAACCGGAACTAAGTGTTCACCGGAAGTGCTTGGGAGAGAAACAAAAGTGGCACACAAGTGACATATTAATGACAATATTAATGAGAACTAACAATGATGCCAAGGAAAGTATAGGGGATGTTATTGGAAGTAACTGTAATGTAACAACTGTAACTGTAAAGTAACAGTTGCAGACAGAAAAAGAGTACGAAAAGACAACTTGCCACCGGCTGGGACCGAACCTGCGACCTTCGAATAAAACGTCCTAAGCTCTACCACTGAGCTAAGGTGGCGGTCATCCCACCGTCCACTTTATAGGGTATATACAGTGAAACCTCGGTGATACGAACACAGCTCATACGAATTTCGGGGTGATACGAATTTTTCTTTGGTCCCGGCCAAGGTACATTGGCCTGCAATGTAATGGAGTACGGTTGTTGCGAACCGATTTCTCACCCCGCGACGTTTGATACAAACGTACGCTACCACCCAGGTACGAAGAGGTGCTGTCCGCACTGTCGTGGAAGACGCGCCAAGCACGAGCGAGCGGGAGAACGCAAGCGCGGGCATGCGCGCCGCAGCGCGAAATCGTCCGAATCACGGGGTGAGAAAAATACTTTTCTTACGGTCGGACTAAACCTTCAGAGACGCGTCACGGCCTCCGAGATTGTATGTGCGAATCTTTGAAGTTCTAATGTGCATCCGTGTGCCTTCGCGTTTTGATTACAGAGGGCATTGGCGCCATGCTTCTTTTTTTCTCTAACGCGTCGACGCGGGCTGCAGTCGTTGTACTGTGTTTACCCGTGCCTGCCTCGTGCATCAGACATCCCATGAAAGGTGGACGAGGACCGAAAGAAGGCGAAAATGGTCTTGGCGAAGGAGTCACGCCTCACAACGTCAATATGCGCGACTGTTGAGGTTGCACTTGTGCGGGCATGGCCGTAAATCTCCCAAAAAACATCCCCACCACTTCTGCGATAACATAGGCCGGTGGTTCTGAAATTTGGGGCCTTGATCTATCGCGTCAAAGCGCTTTTTCTGTTACTTTCGCCGCAGTACTCCGGTCTCATGCGAAAAAGCATACTAAAATTTGGAAGGGGCTACTGCGGTCGCGGGTCACAACGCACCTGGTGCGTTGTGACCCGCGATTAACCGCGATTAAACACACGCGTACGGGCAGTATATTTAAGAGTGCTCGAATGATTGCCGACATCTCAAAACTTAACTGACAATCATTCAGAGTTCTTCCTGACGTTGCTGCGGCCCTGAAAAACAGTGAATGAAAATGTACGCCAGCTTTCTTTTGTCGCATGCTCATTTTCCATGTTTTCTGGAGATACGAATTTCGGATGATACGAATATTTTTGGTGGTCCCGTGAGATTCGTATCACCGAGGTTTCACTGTATGTGCATTTGAACGTGGGGGGCATCAATCAGCGCCGCCTGTTGCCATTACGGCGAGTGTGGAACACCCTTTTTGCCTGTTGGTGTCGCGTAGTAAGTGATCTTGTTAGGAGCTGGCAGCTGACTAATAATCCCTCGAATACTACCTGAAGGCATCAAGTCTGCCAGAACGAAACCCTCGCTATGAATGAAGGAAAGATGTGTGAATTTAAGGGCTCGTTTTTTTTTTTTTTTTTTTTTTTTTTGTTAAACACAGTGTCAATGAGAACTGACAAACGATGGTGCCGAGGAACGTATAGGTGATTTATTAGATATAATTTTAATGTAAATGTCAAGAAAGACAGACTCGGTCTCGTTCTGGCAGACTTGATGCCTTCAGGTAGTATGCGAGGGATTATTTATCAGCTGCCAGCTCGTAATAAGATCACTTGCTACGTGATGCCAACAAGCAAAAAGAGTGGTACACATCGCTGTAATGGTAACAGGCGGCGCTGACTGACGCGCCCACGTTTAAATGCACATATATAGCCTATAAAGTGGATGGAGTGATGACCGCCACCGTAGCTCAGTGGTAGAGCATCGGACACGTTGTTCGACGGCCGCAGGTTTGATCCCTGGTGGTGGCAAGTAGTCTTTTCGTCCACTTTCTTCTTTCTTCACATTTACATTACGATTGCTTCTAATAACATTCCCTATACTTTCCTTCGCATCATGGTTTGTTAGCTCTCAACGATAAAAAGAATAACATAGATAAAAAAGCACAATTACTTCTCATACAAGGCCGCCGATGGCTGGTAAACGCACCTGTCCTCATATTTATTATAGCTAGCCTGTGCAATATCCCACGTTGCACTGGCGTAGACAGGTGGGCTCCACCCCCACCTTCACCTCTGAGGTTTTTCTCTTGTGCGTGTGCATAAACACGCAGACATACAAACGCATGCGTGAGCATGCAAGCATCATGTATAACTGAATCGCCCTCCGCCCCACGCGCAGAAAAATTTTTGGCTACGCTACTACCACGTTGTGTTCTCTTAATGAGAGTCCAACACACAGCTAGTCTTAAACTGGGGTCGACAGCCACTTATAAGTAATCGACGTGTTGTTGCTTTGCCGAAGCCACGCCTTAGTAAATATGATACTGCTTGCGTATTTTCTAATGTAATCATACTGTGCGTGCGACGTAAATATCTGATTACACAAGGAAACATCCTCGAGCGCCAGTAATAACACTGGGATGTAATATGACAAGTGTGTAAACGCACACGCGTCCTATCTGCCGGTGAACTTAGGAACAACCGGCGACTGTTCGCGCCCCTATAATTTTCTTATAATGCTACTGTCTTTGTTACCCGATAGTTCGCTTGGTGAAAAGTTGAATCTTTATTGGAGGTCACTGCTGATGAAGTACGCACAGCCACAAACTAATGACAATATAATATTGAAGAGGCCACGGAATGGGAATTCGGGTAAGAAAAATAAGAAACTTATATCCAAAAGGCAAGCGAAAACAAAACAAAAGAAGCAGTCACACACAAGCCTTTGTGCGCTTTGCCTTCCTTGTCGTTGTATTGGCTTATGCTTTTATACACCTGTGGCCCAGGGTTCAACAGAAGAGGCGAAATATTTTCATAGGAGCTATGCTCAGATGACGTCTTTTCTGTCATTGTGCATTGTGTCGGCGCAAACAGAAAGCCTCATGGACGAAAAGCAGCAATTTTAGTTCTGTATGTCCTATGAAAATGCCGTATATCTATAGCGCCAAGGTTCTTGTCCTTCTTGTCGCTTTCCTGCTTCTGTGCGCGATAAAAGATGAAGGTCCTTCATCTGCGCTGGCAAGTCCCCTTTTCGGCAAGTCAACAGGCAAAGGTTTATCAAAAAGCCAGGGAAAACTAGGTAGCACAGGACAACTCCCACAGGGCCGTCCGCGTAGATCACGTAGTCCTTTAGGGAGTGGTAAGTAAAAGTTTATTCGTATAATATTTATGCCAATTGACTCACACACTTCGCGCGCGCTGCATCGCGCAGGATCGGCGACTTTGTCATTTCATCAATATGACTTCATAAAATTTTCTCCCCGTGGGAAAGTCGCGTTTCAGCAATAACTAAACCATATATTAAATATACATATAAAGTTTACTGCTGCCGACAGGTTCAGGCCTGTGCTGGTAGAGCCCAATGGATTTCGAGTCCATCGCCTTAACCACTCGGCCACGACTGCGAGTCGCCATCATAGCAGAAAACGTCGAGAGTGCGCACTCCGCTATTCTCCGCTTTATGAGATTTACTTGCGCTCAGAGTGGTAATAAAAAAAACCTTAGACATATGAGTGGAGCTCGCACTTGTTATAGATTACGGTGATGTACTCTTTAATTTATTCATATCATCATTAGGAATAGCACAAGGTGCGTTTCGAGCGTAATGCGAATAATTGTTAGTGTGTACCGCCTTCAATATTGATCAGACAATTCTTTTGAACAGCGAAGCTGTTTGAGGTAGCCATAATTTGCGTGACCTATCATAAAAAAACAAGCATGTATCTGCCTGTGCAGCCTGTCAGAAAACTATCAGCAACATAAACTTTTATGTCCCACTGAAATAGGGTAAACCTCACTGTTCACTAGTGATCCACTAAAAATGAAGGCAACAGTGAGGTCAAGAAATCGCTGCAAGCGGCGGCGGTGAGTCGAAGACCCCGAGGGCGTACATCGAGAGAATACTAGCGACCGAAAAGGCAACAGCGGCTGCGAGAACTGCCCGAAGTGATGGAACCCTTACGCCAACGACAACGTGCCCGTAGATCTATAACATGGGCGACCGCTGGGTTTCAGCACGAGTTTCTGTCTCTGGAGACTGGGCATCCGTATTGTGTCTGTGTCTGTCTGTGGTTTAAGTCGAACATCTCTACACCGAGAGTCAACTACAAGCGTCCTTGCATGGCTAGCAACAACCTAGAAGCAACAAGATTAGACTTCAGAATTGCTCAGTTTTGCTATTTCAAGGCTTGCGCGACTCAGTGCAATCTAAACTTTTTTTTAACACTGTTTCTTTCACCAGTCGGAATTCTTTCCTTCTGTATGTCGAGGACATCGAGAAATTTAACAAAATTTCTTCTTTTAAAAACCCCGCAGTTCGATTTCGTTTTCTTTTTCTAAATGGCGTTACGCGATAACCTGTGCCTGAATACTACTGAGACCAAAGTAACGTGTTTCATTTTAAAAACTTCTGCCCTATACGCTGTTATTATATATTTATATACTCTTTTAATTCTATGTCGTTATGCAAGGCTTGCAAGATACGTAATCGAAGTGCCCTCTTTCAAAGAACCTCAATCCTAGCACTTTTTTAGCCATCAATGACGCTTGTGCCATAAATAAATAGTATCATCATTAAAAAAACCTTACACTTCTCGGCTCACACCAAGCGTGTCGCTATGCGGGTTCCTCGTTCTATCGGCTTTGCTTGCAGAATATCCAGATAATTCCATATTCAAACACCCCTTGAGAAACTATACACGACAATATGTTTCATCCATCATTATTATGCACTGGTAAGTTGGAATGACACTTCCAAATCCAGCACTAACACCATTTAGCGGGTGTACAAACATTTCCGAAGCTTATATATAACAATCACCTTGCTAGAAATGACTATTGACATTTTTCTGGCACTTATAGATCATTGTCACTGCAATTGCCGATGAAACAGCGCTACTTTGGCATTTCTTCACGATGTAAAAACCTACCCTCACGTGCTCAGTTGCGTTGTTTCTCGAATTGCATGCAAGGTAACCAGATAGCGCATACAGTTTCATGTAGCTGCCTGCATATTCCAACACACAACCCTACAAAAGTCCGTCCCTCCTTCCCGCGTCCCACACCACCACACGCATGCGCGTCCCCTCCCCCACTCTCTCTCCTCTCCTACGCTCACCCCCTTTCTCTACTTTAGGAATCCTCTACTCGACGTAACGCGCCCGCGTCCCACATCCCCACAGCGCATGCGCGTCTTCTCTCCCTCTCTCCTACGCTCACCCCCTTTCTCTACTCTAGGAATCCTCTACTCTACGGAGCGGCGCCCGCGTCCCACATCCCCACAGTGCATTAGCGTCCTCTCCCCCCTATCTCCTACGCTCACCCCCTTTCTCTACTCTAGGAATGCTCTACTCTACGGAGCGGCGCCCGCGTCCGACATCCCCACAGAGCACGCGTGTTCTCTTTCCTCTCTCCTACGCTCACCCCCTTTCTCTACTCTGGGAATCCTTTACTCTACGGAGCCCGCGTCCCGCATCCCCACAGCGCATGCGCGTCCTCTCCGCCTTTCTCCTACGCTCACCCACTTCCTCTCCTCTAGGAATCCTCTACTCTACGGAGCGGTTCCCGCGTCCCATAGCGCATGCGCGTCCCCTCTCTTCTCTCCTACGGTTCCCCCCTGTTCTCTCCTCTAGGAATCCTCTAGGGAGCGGCGCGCACGACAGGTGGTGCGACAGCTGCATACTCCGCTGGGAGCACCACGGTAGTTCCGCGGTATGAAAATGACGGAGCGCGCCTCATTCTCTCCTGTGCAGCGCCGCGATAAGCGCCCGGGCCGCAAAACGAGAGCGGCGACGTTTCTCCCGCTCAAGCTAACCATCTCCCCTCTGCTTCGCATCCACACATGGTCCCCTTTAGCGGGAGATCGGGAAGTTTTTTATTTTTATTATTATTGCGCATGCGCAGTAAGGGTGGCCACGCGGCACACCACCACCCCCGGATGAAGCTTTGCTTTTAGATGCTTCACATCTAAAAGTAAGAAAACATAAAGGTAGAAGGCTAACCAGACAAACGTCCAGCTGGCTATCCTACATTGGGCGATTGAGAAATGCCATATCAAGATGAAAGAGGGCGAGGAAAGGAGGAAAGAAATAAAAATAAAGAGCAGTTAGTTTACCGGCACGTGCTGGATTACACTGTAAGATGTCAGGGGCGTTAGCACAAGCCAGCCGTTCTCAAAAAGGACAAGAGTGGCTTCATTTATTTATTTATTTATTTATTTATTTATTTTTCATTTATTTATTTATTTATTTATTTATTTATTTATTTATTTATTTTTCATTTATTTATTTATTTATTAGTGCAACCTACATCGCCCAAGTGGGCATTATAGTAGGGGGGTGAGGAAAAAAAAACACAGTTTGACAGTCGAAAATCGCACACGTTTGCGCAGTCGATAATGGCATACATTTGCGCAGCAGCGCCTGCGCATTCACGCATCGCCTTTTGAACCGACGAGCGAAGGGGACGGTGCTCTAGGTGTACCTGCCGGGAAAGTGGCCAAATCGTCCATACAACGCTGCACGTTAGACAATCCTTTTAGTGCCTATTGCTTGCGCCTTCATGTTTTTCATTCCTCTCAGTCATTTTCTTTCAAGCTTTACGCTATTTCAACAGAGTGTAACACATTTTAGAAAGAATTTTTTGCTTCTTTGTCTCTCAGTCTCCCTTATGCTTCTACAGCTGAGCGGTTAAGCTGTTCGTTATGCCATTTTGCGTCGACAGATAATTATCATCATGAACCGGCGCGTGCTATCCTCGTACTCCTCCTCCCTTTTTTTCAACTTCTGTTTCTTTCTAAAAAACGTACGTCGATTTACCCGGCGTGACATGCAATTACTATAGGGAGATAGCGAGGTCCGAGAGAGAGAATAAAAAAAAATCACCCCATATCCACGAAGTGAATGATGATGAGTGGACGAAGCTCGATCGTTTTCATCCATGGCAGAAAGAGAATGTGTGGTCTGGAACGCGCTTATACTTCATGGTCATCAGCGTCATCGTTATCACGTGTAGTGGGTACATTCCACTATACTGGAACGCGCTTATTTTTCATGGTCATGATGATGATGATGATGATAGCCTATGTGTATGGCTCACGCCCACTCTGGGGGGATTGGCCAAGAAATGAATATTTTATAGACATAAGTGATCAGATATGTATGATATTACTGTAGAATTATAGAATGGTTAGAACAAATGAATGACGCTAATTCAGTGATTATATGTCAAAACCGCCCTGATTCAATTAAAAATTTCTCTACAGCGGAGCAGAGATCCCGGTGACAATGACCTAATCAGGCGTCATTGTCATCTTTATCACGTGTAGTGGGTACATTCCACTATACTGGAACGCGCTTATACTTCATCGTTATCACGTGTAGTGGGTACATTCCACTATACTGCGTCATCGTCATCTTTATCACGTGGAGTGGGTACATTCCACTATACGTGGCTACCTACCTACCTACCTACCTACCTACCTACCTACCTACCTACCTACCTACCTACCTACCTACCTACCTACCTACCTACCTACCTACCTACCTACTACTACTACTACTACTGCTACTACTACTACTACTACTACTACTACTACTACTACTACTACTACTACAGAGGAGGGACAGACCCACACCCTAAGAAGCTTCGCCCCTAAAACACATGGTCAATCTATCCGTCATACGAACATGTATAACACGAAAGTGAACCTTGCCTTGACAGGAGTAGTTGACTGTTTATTCTACATTGATGCATGAGAGCTCGCAGAATGTCTAATGGTGTTTGGGAGCTTTAGCAACATGGCACGTGGATGCACCCACGTTGTCTCCTAGTGCACATCTCCATCCCGATGATTAACGTTGACATTCATGACTTATGTTTTGTGGCAACTGTAGTAGTTAAGAAACCCTGACACAGCACAGGGGGAATCCTGCTGAAAGATGGCATCCAAAACCCAGGAAGAAAAATTGGTCCTCCATATGCATTGATTCAAAGCATTGTCATCTGAAGAGAGAAAGACCAAGGCGTGCGTACCCAGTAATATGGCAACCTATGCCAATGCTCTAGGAATGGTCGATTACAATAATAATAGATTAATCGTTCATCGTTCGCCCATTTAGCCTTTATCAATTGCTCGTGATGTTATGTTTTAATT
This sequence comes from Rhipicephalus appendiculatus, assembly GCA_030522465.1. Lineage (NCBI taxonomy): Eukaryota > Metazoa > Arthropoda > Arachnida > Ixodida > Ixodidae > Rhipicephalus > Rhipicephalus appendiculatus. The sequence goes on along the minus strand of JALIZH010019701.1, from coordinate 51,048 downwards.
GATTATTCAGTTACTCGACACTTTTATGGCTGCTTTAAAAAGGATACCTTATTGGGAAGCAGTAGGCTGCAGAAAAACACCTTTGGTGCACGCGGAAGCTGCACTGCTCTGTCGACGTGTCGTCACGCTAGCACAACACAAAACACAAAGCACATACTGCGTCGTCACTAAATTAAATAATTGCATACCGCGCATCGCACCAGCGGCACAGCTTCCTGCAATCATACAAAGAAAGCCACATTGCGCTGAAAATGCCAAGGCTCTCTCCGTCGGCACTCGTTGCTGTTATGATGGAGTACTTCACCGCTTCTAAAAAACGGTGAAACCGTCCCGCCAACACTGAGAGAGGGACATGGGAGAGATATAAAGAGCGCTTTTAAGCCTTGTGCACATGCTTCGGTGGCGCTGTGGGTAGAGCACCGGGCACTTGTCGTCGTAAAGGAGAGGTGCATGACGACAACCTCCATTAACACGTCATCCGAATAACGAAACTTGGTTTTCAGATTTTTGCTTGTCATCTGTTCTTGTACGTTTTACTGACATCACTTCTGTGACGGAAGTGATGTCACTGTAATATTGATGAAGCCCGGAAAAGGACCCTTTCGGGTTAAAAAGAGAGAAAGGAATGAACAGAAAGGAACTATAGTAGAATTCTGGGCCAATAAATGTTTTGACCAGGCGGGATTTTAAGCCGCGTACTCGTCGCGAGCATCGTAACCACTGGGGTATCTAGGCACGCCAGAACAGCCTTCTATATGTAGCCTTCTATATGTAGTAGACAAGGCAAGGTTAATTGTAGGTATCAAGGGGTTGCGAAAGTAAAGTGAGGCAGAGAAGGAGGGAAACGAGGATATCACAAAGTAAAGCATAGCATAGAAAGAAAGAGCAAAAGAAAACTGTAAAGATCCGAACAGGAAGAAATATGCAAAGACAGAGAATCAATGAAAGAGACTGAAAAGTTGAGATGGAGAGAAATAGATAGAAATATTGATAGATAAAAAGAGAGAGGACGAAAGAAATGGAAGTAGACAGAGACAAAGAATACATACAAAAATTAGAGTGAATATAGAGGAAAAAAAGTTGAAGAAATAAAAATAAAAATGAAGAGAAACAAAGAAGGGCTCCCAGCACCGCACTTCGTTTAGGCTGGGCGCAACGAGTGCGAAACTTGCTTAATATATGTTCACGTGAATCTTATTTCTCATAGCCCTTATCTAGTTCCTGATGTTATTATGTTTTGCACTGTGGCCATAATTATTTGTTTTTGACATTTTTTTCTGTTGGTATTGTCCCCGTTATATAGTAACTGTGTTTATTATTTTTTATTAATTATTTTTGCGTGAGAAATCACATACTCCCAGTGATTCTGCCTGATCTTGTTAAATAAATGTTTGATTGATTAGTTCATCTATCTATCAATTGATTGATTGATTGAAACATGCGGTTATGAAACGCACCATGTTGGCGTGAGCTGAAAATCATCGTTCTTCTTGTTTTCGTTACTGCCATTGTTCCTCAGCACGTTTAGTGTGATAATGCGAATCAGAATTGTGAACATGACCACGTAATTACAGCACATCCTCAAGCTTTACGAAAAGAACCTGAAGCCCGGGAATGTGAGCATACCTTTACGTACACGTCAACGGAGCCGTAAGTAAATTATTTCTTTTTAATGTAATTTTAACGTACAGAACACCTGCTGTCTATATCCCCTTTCAAACCGTTTGAAGCTGTCCTGAAGGCAAACTCGATGAAGCGTTTTTTCCTGTCCCATTGCCTAGTTTTTCAGTGTTATACAGAACGCATCAATTATGACTGATACAAGGACTTGGTGGTGTGACTCTTCTTTAGCGCGTTGCCAAGCTGTGAAATAATATCCGCTTTGAAAACGCGCATCATCATGTTTGTTTTGTTTCATTTATTAGTTCAGTCCAAACCAGTATCTGGCTACACCTCGGAGCATGATCAGGAGGGCGAGTCAGTCAGGTTCGTCGCGTTAATGCTGATGATATAAAGCTGTTAACGTCTTCATCAACTCTCAGCAGCGGTAGCTGCGTTTTGGTACGCAACTTGTTTGTGCTAGTTGAGTGGGCTTGTGGCTAATAAAGAGCAAGGCATGGTGTGCTCTCGATGAATTCAACATCCTGCGTAATGTGTCCGAGGTCTCTAGAGAGTTGGCTTGGGTCCGGTTGTTATTCCATGCGGCGGACTTCTTTAGCACAAAATTTGCAACAAAGACGAGATACACACCATACAGAAGCGGTAACTTCAAAACAGCGCTTAATATCGCATGCTTCGAATATACACCGTAAAAAAAGAAGGAATGAACAAAGAAAAAAGACAGGTGACCATTTCATCACACCCCCCACGAGTGCGTTACTATGAGCTTGTTACGATTTGCCTCCAAGACAGGGATTTTATTCGTTTCACAAATAAAAAAAGAAAATGAGAGCTGGCACACTTAAAATCAGCACAGTTAATTCCTATAGCTTTCACAACCTTGCGCGTGCACCTATATTTGTCTCTTCACAATATAACACTATTATCAAAGTAAACTGCCCAGCCAAATCAATGGCACTGTCGAGATAAGCGTCTTTCGCCTTCCCGTTTGGAAACTGCAGCGGTGTTCTCTTAATCGCTCGTTCAGGCGCTCAAGAGAATATATATATATATATATATATATATATATATATATATATATATATATATATATATATATATATATATCACATGATTGGGGTATTTTATCGAGGACAGCATCAGAACTAGTAACAATTGTGTACACATATTTTTGTTTATTCAGCGGCGACATTAATTTCCACAAGTTGTTCTCTTTCGCGGGGCCTGATATCACAACTTCGTGCCGTATTGCTAATAAACCCTATACTGGGTGTACGAACCACGGAGCAGAAAACCCATTTTGTCTTCCCTGCCAGCCAACACGTAAGAGGCAAGGACATAAATATCAAAGGTGTATGGACATATCACGCACCGAGAAAGTTGTGCGTGCATCCTATAACCCAAGACTCGAGATTTACTACAACGCTTTTCATCAGTAGACTATGCAGAGCACCTAGAAGTTATGTTTGCTGAATGTCTCCTGCGTATGCCAGGTAAAGCAACTACGCGGCTGTTCCAAAGGCATGAAAGTCGAAAAAAAAAGAAACGAAAAAAATTTGCCGCCATTCCACTCATGTACACTACGTGACATAGGCAGAAGAAATTTGCAGAAAATGAAGGCAAAACTCCTACTGCTAATATCTCTCTGCAGATATTCGCAAAGTCCTGTTTATTAAGCGAGGAAATATCTGGGCGTTGTATTGTGCTTCACGTTCTTGCTAGTATTGAGTCGGTGTATAGTAATACTTAAATTATATGAAGTATTAGGGCATATTCGCAAGTTATTGTGCCCCTTTTTTGAGTAGGCAAATTTTTTATAAACCATAGCAACAAATAAGTGTTCTGCCACCCGGGGTTGTTCAGATCTATATAAAGAAACACCTACTCGTCAATTACAATGCTTGAGAAACATATAATGCTCATAGAATATTTTACTTTTACAGCGGAAGACGAAGCTAGAAGGAAAAAACGGGAAGCAAGAGTAGGAATGCTTAGCAAGGGATTAAGGATCCCCAAACTGTAAACAACATTCCTGCGGACGCTAATGGCAAGAGTGCAGGTGCCACGAACACATGTAATAAAATAAAGGGAACAATTTGTATACCGTGGCTGCACGTTTGTATGAGAATATATATATATATAAAACGGCGCGTTTGCGAAGCCGTTTTATTTACGTTTCGCTGGGGGTCTGTGCTTGTGATGAAGCTCGGACCCGACAGGTGGGAAACAAGACCAGACAGGTGGGAAACAAAACAATAAACAATTATGAAAATATAAAAATACCAAAGAAGTAATCCAATTTTTACTGGAATACACTGTGACACAAATGAAGCAATGTCCTGAATAGAAACTCAATATAAAACATACACACATATTATATTTTTGCACAATGAAACGCTTCAAATAATCAGTAAATATTCACCAATAGCAGTTCAAACAAGTCATAATAAAAAAAAAAGAAAAGCACAAAAAGGCTTTACAATAACCGGTAGAAGTCATCGTTTAGATGCTCCGAGAAACGCTCTTTCAAGGTCACCTCATGAAACAACATCAGGTGGCAAATTATTCCACTGAATAATTGTTCGTGGAAACAAAATTTTTAAAAATGCTAGTTGGAGTGGTGTATGGAAGCAAGTTATGCATATGACAATGCCGGGATGCGCGAGGAGAAAATGGCTGTATGTATTTACGTGCAGGAATATTCCGCTTACCATTATAAACTGATTGCGAAAACTTTAGGCGTGCGATTCTGCGACGACCCTCGATCACAGGGACGTCATTTTCTCTAATTCTGTAGCAGAATCAGTCGATTTCAACTTAGAAAATATGAAACGTACAGCACGTCTTTGGACCATCTCAAGTTTTGACTGTCTTTTTTGTAGAAAGAGTCCCAAACCACAGATGCATACTCCAGCTTAGGTAAAATATACGCTTTGTATGCGGGCATTTTTAATTTCGGAGGGGCTTTTTTCAATTTGTGCCTCAGAAAACCGAGCTTACGAGAAGCTGATGCACATACGTATCTTATATGTGCGGACCAAGAAAGCGTGTTTGTAATGGTTACTCCTAGTACTTAAAGCCCGTAACTTCATGTAGCTGGTGTTCCTTGAACGTGGTAAGTAAACGTAAATGCGGCCAATGTAACTCTCCCAACAAAAATGGGGATCACAGCGGGAATCTAACCCAAGCGCTCTGCGTGGCAATCAGGTATTCTATCACAGAGCCATGGCAGGTCTTGCAGCTGCTTTGGAAGAAGACGCTATGCGAGCCTAAGGTCGGTGCAACTTCATTTGTGGTTGCAGTGCTGGGTATGTAATTTTATAACCAAACAATGTACATTACATATGTAAGCATATGACACAGACGCCATGCCGGGTTAACGCCAGTTGTGGTTGCAATGTTGACTCCACTTTTGTAGCAGTCTAATGAACATTACATTCGGATTCCTGTGATACAGCAAGCTAAATTCAAGCGTTTCTTGACCTCGGGAGAAAACGCTAATGAAAGTTACGTCTGGTATTCACATCGTCCAACCGTACACCGCACTTGGTTTCGATAATACTGACGTCTGCGCTCTAACGTGAGCGCTGACGTTATGTCAGGCCATAAGTTACCTATAGTGTAGTCACCAGTAGACGACAGTGTGGTGGACGTTCCTGGCAAGACCACGATGTGCGAATAGCTACTGCACTTAACGTCAATTCCCCTCGTAACACTTGCCTCAAAGCCAAAAAAAAACAATCAGCATACGGTTATCGTGTAACCAAAATCACGCAGTAATACAAGAACATTTTAGCTTACCACCGCTGGTGCTGGTAGCGCGCACGTTATTGGTGAGGTCGTTGCGCAACTATGAAAAACCACTTCTCACGTTTGCATGTTTTCTTGATAGGTGAATACATATAAAATTTCAACGTATGTTTACGGAGTATTAACTTCATCCGCCTCGTAACGTTATGCTTAAAGTGCGACGTAGCAACCTTCTTTATGCATGCGTATCATCGATTCTCACGCTAAATGGGATCTGCCGAATATATATTATATATTCGTGTAAGCGTCAGGTATCGCTCAACAGCGTATTTTGCATGTTTTATATGCCTTTCTATTGGTCATTTACTAACATCAATCATGCAACATTTTTAATTTCCACTTGAGGGCAAAGCGCTTCATTTGTAGAAAGAATTTCGAAATGACCAACCCTATTTTAAATAGAAACGTAGTACATGCTGCGTGGTGATTTTTACGGCATTTAAAGAGAGCCCACGAAATACGAAATAAAACCACTTCAAGCTGCTCGCGCGCTGCCGTACCGCACCGCTCTCATATGTCATTTGAGTGAAAGAACCGATGCACGGACGATGACAGAATGAGTGGCTTCGGCTCTAGGCATCGGCTTCTCAGCGCATCAGCATTTCTCTCGGGCGCACACGGTAAGGAGGCGCCGTCATTCCTGATAAGCGATAGCTTGGCGGTCCGCTCGCCGATTGTTTCATTATGACAACTTCGCAGCGCAAACAAACGGGACGAAGTAAGAAGGTACACAAACAAGCGAAGGTCCCGTTTGTTTGCTTTGCCAAGTTGTCATCATGAATCTATACCAACTAACCCGTCTATGAACTCTTCCGCCGATTGTTTAACTCGATGCACGGTTGAGAGCACTTCGGTAAGGTAGCACATGAGCACAGCCAAAAATTGTATTTGATGTTTCGCTGGATTTCTTCAGTGCAATGTAACCTTTGAAACAAGGAACTGTATTCCTTGCTCATTGCACCTGAACAGTCCCATAGCAAGCCACTTTCGAATCCACGTCATTTTAAAAGCCAAACGCCTTCTGTATTTAACACCTGTACGGCATCTCATAAAGTGACGTCACATGATGACGGCACCACATGTCCTCAGCACTTAGTAAAATACATACGCATGACCTCTTCCTGTTCCCATCATCCTCTTTATCACTTTTTTCCTCCCTTTTCCTTTCCCCCTGTGCTGAGAAGCAGGCCACAGCGCACAAGCTCAGGCCGACCTCTCGGCCTTTTAATAACTTCCCTCTCTCTCTCTCTCTCTCTCTATGGGACCAAGTTAGCTTTTGTTAGCTGGCGCGCCCTATCGAATCAAATATTTTTCAGGTGCTGTAGCCAAACCACACGCATTAAAACCTACGAGCCCAAAAAATTTCGAGTTTATGATGGCTTCGCTTGCCGTACAAAAAAAAACCGCCAGGCCTGCGCACAAGGCGCAGCACAGCCACAGCGAAAGCTGGGAGAGCTGCCGTTAGCCTTTTTTAAACACTCTTGGGACAACTACTACAAACCAACTTGCATGGTACCCACTACGCTATAAATCATCATAATTTTTGTGTAGGGGGGGAAGGGTCTACAATGCCATCCTTCGTCATTCTTCAGAAAAGCGCGATGCCCGCTACATTCTTGTAACGAATTATGTGCACTTTGTTGATGCTATGGCTGACGACGAAGAATTATGCCTCAGGCTTTTTTAATGGGTTGGAGCATTGAACGATCCACTCGTTACGCAATTCGCATTGTGTGACGCCTGGTTCTTACTTTACTGCTCTAAAACGCTTTACAACACACGTTAACGCGATTCCTTACCCGATATGAAGCCTGCCTAGGGTCAGTTTGCACCGCAGTTTCAAGCAGTGGCGTAGCTCAGTGGTGGAGTGCTGGGCTGCCACGCAGAAGACCCGGGTTCGATTCCCATTCTCTCACGGGTGTTTTTTTATTTATTTAGTTTTTTTCTTATTTCGTGCGATATTGGTTACGGACACCGGCGGCGGCGGCGGCGGACAACTACGGCGCAGAAACGACCCTTGTTGTGATCTCATAACAGCTTTCGCTGTAAAAGTGAAACTAATTCATAGGCGAGAGTAAAACACGGCTACATAATTCAAACTATTAACGCAAATTACAATGCTATGATGCTATTGAGAAATCGTGAATGAATGCTACCATATATATTTTTCCGCAGCACCTTTATACAGGCGTTCTAAGGAAGTGCTAGAGCGAGGATTTGCTCTAGCTAACAAGAAGCAAAAATATTCTACATGCGTTTTGCAAACACGGTCTTAATAAACAATGGCAGCGCTATGCCATGACTGCTACGTGGATATAAATTTGATTCTCTCGGCACAGGTGCATTGTTCCGAACAATGCAGTAAACTTCTGAATATTCGGAATGGTTATCAAAAGTCACAATTCGGTTTTTCACGTTGGATAAAATGAATCGTAGAGACAAAACAAAATTCAGATGAACAAGCGCTCATTGTTTAGCACAGCACCCATGCTTTCGTTATGGCATTGTTCTGATGCCTTTGCAGTGACTGAAAAACTGCGCATAAGGAAGGGTTCATATTGGCTGCACTCGGTCATGTTACTAAGCTAAATATAGTAAAAAAATAAAGCTAGCACAGTTTCCTTACACAATCTGCGATAGCAAAGAAAAACCATGGCGTCAAACCTATGAAATGAAGCATCACCTAGAATTTTTGTACATTGTGTGAATACCTAAATAACGCCGCTGCAAAACATGTACGATGCTCTTATATTGAAGCTCGCCAGATAAGAATGTCGGATGATTACAACAAGCAGTTCTTATTTCTTGTTGTCCTGCTTGTGTTCATTTCGTCCTCAACAAGAGATAAATGTGCCTCATTAGCACATGCAACACCTCTTTTCGGAAAAAAACAATCTAGTGGTCTGCTGAGAAGCAATGCTCGAAAAGATAAAGGCGGAAGACGAATTGGTAATGCTGGACATATGAAAGGACGTTACATTGACACAACATTGGGTACAAGTGGTACGTATTTCGCATTTATTTCCACACCATTTCACACTGTTTTATACTTCTACCAATACGTAATAGCAGCACCTTAGTGACGCACCATCACTGAAGTTCTGTCAGAGGACCTACCTGTTGTATGTACTCCACCAAAGCGTGGCGATATAAACATCTCTAATGGTCTATACTCGGGGACAACATTCTGTGGCAATGCAGTCAAGGCTACAGAGCCGAACCACACCGTTTCGATAGTTTCGCTGCACTGCTGGAAGTAGCCCCATCAAAAAATAGTTTTCTTTGTGTGTGTGTAACCTAAACATTTAAAAAAAATTCAGTTCTTAATTTTTTAGGCTCAAATTGATAATGCCACAAAATTATTAGGGAGAGTATGTGAAACAGCGTTATTTTTAGATTTTCGGACTTTTTTGATTCCGGTGTTCTACACTGGCGTCGATATAGTTCCCTTTAGAAAAAAAAGGCACATCCCACGTACTGTGGGAATCGATGTAATGCGAAGCAGCCAGCAAGGAGCAAATCATGCTGTCCATAATATGAATGTCAGGATTTACATGTTAGGACCTGTCATTTATGATCGTCATACACTCACGTCGAGCAATACCAATTTTGGTGTATAGGAAGCTAGCTAACTGGACGCAAGCGCACCATCAGCGTGGCATGTAAATGGCATTGTAGATGACAGGCATCCCAAGATATTCATTTTACCACCTGCAGTTATGTTCGATATACAGTCACATCCCGCAATACAAACTTTGGTGTATATCAAGCTAGCGGAACGGCCGTGAGCGCGCTATGAGCGCGGCATGCAAGTCATGTTGCACATGACATGTCATGATTTCTCTATTACAACTTATCATTTATGTTCTTCATACAGTCACGTCACGCAATACCAAGTTTGGTGTATATCAAGCAAACGAAACAGCCACCAGAGTACCATGAGCGTGGCATGCAAGTAATGCTGCATATGACATGTGATGATTTCCATATTACTGCTTGTCATTAATGCTCATCATGTGATCACGTCACTCACTACGAAATTTGGGGTATATCCAGCTAGCGAAACGGCCGCAAGCATGCCATGAGCGTGGCATGCAAGTCATGTTAAACATGAGATGTCATTATTTCCATATTACCACTTGTCATTTATGCTCGTCATACAATCACTTCTTTCAGAAGGACACTTTGTACATTCCAAAGTGTGTTCGGCGAAAGCTTGTGGCCATTGGACTGACTATGCCATGTCTTTTTTTGTTTTACCCTCTCAGTGGGATGGCACACAAATGGAATGTGTGCGTGTTTTCTTTTTTAATTCTTTATCTCGAATCGCAGCAAGACGCGAGATTAATCTGCCTCCGCTTCGCATGCGTTCGTATTCTCGCGCTTTGCGCCTCGTGCAGAGGCCATCCGCGTTCCAGCGTTTAAATTGACGGACAGGTTGTAAATTCCAAAGTGTGAAATCACCACCTAAGTTTACCGGAAAGAGAAGGGTACAGCGGTACTATAATTTTTGCCTTGTCCGCCCTTCGAGAGATAGTACATAAGTACTTCATTCGCAACGAGGCGCCAACTGCAGAAAAGATCTTCAGTGATGTAAGCAGCGACCCCGGCATGGAGCTGCCAGAGCAGCTGAGTGTCAAATCGATGCGCAGTCCTTTCAATGACATTGTCATTGCTTTTCGGAAGTGACAATGTAACTGTGCGCTTCTGCAAAAGGGATGACATCATCGTGTGGGGGCGGAAATATCTCGGCAGACGCAGGCTTTCATTAGACATGGCTGGCAGCGCATGTCCGTAGAGCTGGTGTGGGCGCCCAACTACATTTATTGGTAGCCGTCCCGTGAGGAGTAGCAGACTAGAAAGCTGCTTTCCTGGCCGACTTCCTCTTCCACAGCAGACTTAAACCACATCATGTGGCGCTGCCCTAAGCACCCTCTTCCCCCCTTTTCTTAATTTCTAGTGAGGAGCAGTGGGAGGCTGGCTTGCGCAGCTCGAGGCCCGACATTCAGGAGTCCATCCTGGAGTGGGCTGAGAGGATAGAGGAGGACTACTTCAAGTAGTTCCTCCCCACCACCCTCTGTCCTATTGCCCCCTTCCCTTTAACCAGAGACAAATAAAGTTGTCCATTCCTTCATGCCACTAAATATCTTCTGCTTCTTCTGCGTCTGCAGAAGAGCTGTGGACACCCGAATAAACTGTATAGATAAGCAAATGAGAGACGCTTACTGAATAAATTTGTATTATTATTGTTGGTTCTATTCGTATGGTAACATTCCCATTATTGAGAAAAAAAGGAACGCAGACAGGCGCTCTCAAAATAAAAGGAGTCAGAGAAATACACCAAACGCAGCAAAGCGAGAAAAAAAATCCAATGAGCGAAATGCACGTATGGGGACGAAAAACAGCTCTTATTGCACCCGATACCTCACCACAGCAAGAAGCACACTCCTAGACGATAAAACAACCGCGGGTTGCGACAGCCACTTCCTAGCGACGGCTGCTGAGCGGCGTCGCTACGAAAATTACTTTGCTCGTAATTTCATAGGTCAACTTGTTGCGAAAGTTGCGTTTTCGTCTTGAGTGCGGGCCTTGGAAGCTCAAACTATTTAAATAAAACAGTGTCAAGGAAATCACGCAGCCCTGAAGGATACTGAAGAAATTATAGGCCCGTTTTTTTTAAATGCGAAGCATTTCTTAGCGAACTTCGGCGACTTTGAGCGTATCTATCTATCTATCTATCTATCTAGCCGCCTACGACTTTGTGCTCTCCTGGCCGTATCGTTAATGGGATTTATACCAAATTTGATATGACATAAGATGACTGTATGACGAACATAAATGGCTTTTCATATCATGAAAATCATGAATAACTTGTCATGAAAAGTATGATTGAAGTATGATAGCTTGAAGTATGAAGTATGATAGCTTGATATACACCAAGTTTGGTATTGAGGTACGTGAGTGTATGACTAGCATAAATGACAGGTGGTAATACGAAAATCATGACCAGCATGTCATATACAACATGATTTACATGCCACGCTCATGGCGCGCTGACGGCCGTTTCGCTAGCTTGATATACACCAAATTTGGTATTGACTGACGTGACTGTATGACGAACATAATTGCCAAGTGGTAATACGGAAATCGTGACATGTCATGTGCAACATGACTTGCATGGCACGCTCATGACACTCTCGTGGCCATTTCGCTAGCTTGATATGCAACAGACTTCGTATTTAGAGACGTGACTGTATGACGGGCATAAATGACGTTTTAATATGGAAACCATGACATGTCATTCGCAACATGACTTGCATGCCACACTCATGGTATTCCCGTGGCCGTTTCGCTAGCTTGATATACACCAAATATGGTATTCAGCGACGTGATTGTATGACAAGGATAAATGACAAGTGGTAATATGCAAATCATGACATTTCATGTGCAACATGATTTGCATGCCACGCTCATGACACTCTTGTGGCCGTTTCGCCAGCTTGATATACACCAAATTTTAAGGTGAAAGCCTTTAATGTATCATGCTCGCGTCCGCCCGTCCGTCCGTCCGTCCGTCCCTCCAGCCGTGCCCTGGCACAGTGCCAGGTGGGCGCCGGGGCGCGCAAACGGACGCCGGTCGCGTTGGACTCTACAGCGCTCGCGCTTTGCTTGGGCAACGTCGCATTGCCCAGCGTCTCTAATCATGCAAGGAGCGAGACGCGCGCATCACATTTCATTCTGACCGACCCCGTCTCAGTGGGCACAGGCGTTCGAGGAACACACTTTGGAATTGACAAATTGTCCGTCAATTTAAACCCTGGAACGCGGATGGCGTCTGCACGATGCGCAGAGTGCGAGAATACGAACGCATGCGAAATGGAGGCAGATTGGTCGCGCGTCTCGCTGTGATTCGAGGTAAAAAATTAAGCGAACATAAGTGGCAGGTGGTAACATGTAAATCTTGGCATGCATGTCATCTACAATGCCACTTACATGCCACGATCGTGGTGCGCTTGCGTCCAGTTCGCTAGATTGATATACACCAAAATTTGTATTGCGCGACGTGACTGTTTGACGAACACAAATGACAGGTCCTATCATGTAAATAATAACATGCATATTATGTACAGCATGATTTGCTCCTGGCTGGCTGCTTCGCATCACATCGATTCCCACGGTGCGTGGGATCTGCCGGTATTTTTTTTTAGTATTGTTCGTTCCTTTCATACGTCAACACTTCCCGAATTTAGAAAGAAAAGAGAACGCAGACGGGTGCTCCGAAAGTAAAAGTTAGAGAAACACACCAGACGCTCAAAATTAGAAAAATAATACAGGGAAACAAATCCACGTAAGGTTACGATATAATCGCTCGCAAGGAACGCAATATCTCACCACAGCATGCACCACAGCAACAAACACTTTTGGACGACAAAAAAAATGGAGGACACTGTAAATTCAAAAGTGTGTTTAGCGAAAACCTGTGGCCATTTGACTAACTAGGCCATGTAGATTTCATTCATTTTTTAGCGTCCGCCACGGTGGATCAGTGGCTAAGGGGCTCAGGTGACCAGAAGGTCGCGGGTTCGATCCCGGCAGCGGGGGTCGTATTTCGGTGGAGGCGAAATGGTAGAGGCGTATGTGCTGTGCAATTTCAGTGCACGTTAAACAACACGAGATGGTCAAAATTTCCGGAGCCCTCCACTACGGTGTCTCTCATAATGATATCGTGGTTTTGGGACGTAAAACCCCAGATTTTATAATTATCTGTTTTTTTACGGTATGGAGGCGCAACTGCTGAGGGGGTGTGAGGCAGAGAGGCCACAGCTGGCACCGTTCCAGGGCATGGACGTAGGCAAGGACGGACGCGAGTATGAGCCATGAAAGGTTTTCGCCTTAATAACCGTGGGCTGTGAAGGCCACTTTAGAGCGAAGGCCGCTGACCTCCGGCTGCTTGTTGTGGCCAGCCGAAGGCTAAGAAACTGACAGAAATGATAAATATATATTTCGCCTCTGATGAAATATACTTCGCTAAAGACTAAAACAACTTCGGCTAGTGTCCCGTGAAAGTTAGTCATTTATTTGTACTTTATTTAATGAAACAAAATGACAGCTTTTATGGCCTCGTTTCCAGGAGCCTTACTTGCCCAGACTTTCATAAGTGAGCCTTAAGTGTAGGTTTTAAAGCTTTCCTCAAATTTATGTGAAACTTGAACTTTACTCTTTTCGCGAAATTTATGTTCTGTCCTTCAATATGGGCCCTAATTGCAGCTCGCCGACCGAAACAGATCTCAGCTTGTCCTAGCCACATTAGGTTCGTCTTTTTTTCTCTGATGCTTGTGATCCTAATTCACTTAAAGTCTAGCATCACGTAAATAATCGTTTCACTGATAACGACGCCACACAGAAACGACAGGCACTTATTCTCTGTATAGCATACTCAATAGGGAGAATCATACAGCTAGCTAAAATAGGAATCAAATGTTCATATAATTGCTATAGCCACATATAAGCCTTGCGGAGCACGTGCATAAGGTGAGCTGCTTCGGAACATGGCCAACGCGTGCGTGAGTAACAAGTTTTCCATATATAAGTGATTCATGTGTCAAATTTACCGAAGTTTCATGTAGAAAGTTTCACCAGAAAAAAACATTTATAATTCCCATTTACTTAAAAAGCTTTGGCTTATGTGCGATTCTCTCGCTCATGCTTGTTTCCATAAAAACAATTCGTAATGTGTACCTTTTTCGCTCATAGCTGTTGACTAATTCGTATTTGCTCGCCATCCTCCTTTTGCCCTGAGCAGCTCAGAACATTGAGCGACCACTTTGCAAAAGCGTAAGTCGCGTGCTTAATTTCGGACGGTGGACAATTTTAAATGCGAAGCATTTCTGAGTGAAGTGCAGGCACTTTGAGCGTTTCTATCTATCTATCTATCTATCTATCTATCTATCTATCTATCTATCTATCTATCTATCTATCTATCTATCTATCTATCTATCTATCTATCTATCTATCTATCTATCTATCTATCTATCTATCTATCTATCTATCTATCTATCTATCTATCTATCTAAGCGACATCTACTGAAGTTGGTCTACGTAGCACTAGCCATGGCTACAATGCTCGCGAGCAGAAGAGCTACATATCAGCTTACCGCTTCTGGTGTTGGTAATACCCATGTTATTGTTCCCATCGTATGCAACCCTAAACGACTGGTTATATAAAACATATGCGACTGTTGAACACATGCCTGTGCGTACAAAATTTGTACTTATGTTTAGCGTCATTTAGTAACGTTTCGCCCATTAAAAAAATTGCCGTAAAGTCATCTTCCCTCCGCATGCTTCGCATAACATCGCTTCCCATGGTACGTGGGATCTGCCGAATTTTTTCTTTCATTACGAAGTTCTTTGGCTCTAAAGCCGTGTGGGGCTTCGTCGCTAGCTCTATCAGTAGTGTCGACTTGTTTTTGGAAATTTAGATCAAGGTTGCGCATCTCCGCACAATCGTTCATGCGGATAAATGGCAATCCTGATTTTGGTTTTAAACGATACGCTAACTTCGCTTTCAATGAAATCCTGTTTTTGGAGTTCAGCTGTTCTACAAACTACATTAGTTGGTACGTTTCGCAATGGGCCAATGGCGTAGCCATGGTAGGTGGAACTGGGGTCGAAAGCCTCCTACCCGAAATTTTTCAGTTTTGCATGAGTATATAACTATATATACGCGCACGCACAAGCATATGTAAACTGTGATTGACCCCCTCCCCTCCCCCCCCCCGCCCGAAAAACGAATTGTGGCATCGCTACTACAATGCGCAACTCTTTCAATGTTTTTTGATGGTTGAATCGCTGCTGCATGTGTAGCTTGTACAATAGCAAACGTAATACTGCAACCACTTATCTTACAGGAAACCACAAAGCGCATCAAGGACACTCCCATATACTTAACAAGAAAAAGCCCGGATAGCAACTGCGGCGTCAAAGCTAGCCGAAAGATTTCAGACCTTCATTTGTCCATTGGCCAGCAGTCCACAGAGTGGCACTTGTGTTTACTGCCACCACCTCGGTAATCACTGAGTATCGGCGCCTGTAACGTCACTAGTGATACTTATCGGTTCAGCGTTCAGTAAAGCTTAGAATGTCGATCTTCTTTTTCTGATCTTTAGCCGGCGCTGGCCTGCCTGCCGCGTTCTTGATTGTGTCAACATA
The DNA here is from genome assembly GCA_030522465.1 of Rhipicephalus appendiculatus. Lineage (NCBI taxonomy): Eukaryota > Metazoa > Arthropoda > Arachnida > Ixodida > Ixodidae > Rhipicephalus > Rhipicephalus appendiculatus. Next base: position 35,406 of record JALIZH010019701.1, on the reverse strand, counting down.
TGCTTACTGCTTATCAGTATACTAGCTTAACATGTATCCAGGCCAAATGTTAAACACTGTCACCGAAGTATATTGCTGCCTTTTCTTCATTTAATGTGCCACATCCAGCTGCAAAGCCTGTTTTGGCAAAGGAAAGGAACTGTCTACAGGACACATTGCCTCTCCAAGCACATTTTCATGATAGTTAAGCAAGGTGTTGTTCTGTAAAATGACATTTGATTTGCAACCTTTGAATTCACTTCGAAGTCACAATATTGTTCATCACAGTAGTTAAAGGCAAAAATAGTCCGCACAATACAAACTGCGAAGGCCGCATGGCTGTTTTTCACTAACGCAACGTACTGATTTTAGCTTTACAATGCCAGTATTGTCCCTAGCCTTTCATGCTAAGAGGCATTTCCAAATGGAAAGCGATATAATAATGGGTGTAAGACTTTTTATGGTGTTGTTGGTGGGTTGGTATAAACGTCTTCACTGCGCTCGGGGTATGCAGATTTCAGTTAAGAATGAAGAGGGCTACTTGCTTCGCCATCTTCCTCGTCCTCGCAGCTTTTGCGATTTTCTTCCCTGGAAGAGAAAACACTGGTTCCTCTTCCGCAATAACATATGGATTACCCGGTGCAAGTGCGGCCAGAGGTCGTGCAAGAGAAGGTGCTACCAAATATGGTCCTCAAAAAACTAGAAAACGTCCACGTAGAAGAACGAGATTGGGCAAATAAGGACTGCTAATGCTACGGTTTACAGCGGTGCGTATTTCATGTTAATCGTAATTTTTACGCCATAAGGCTGCTTTTTTTAATACCTTCTACTAGAGCATGTCGTCACCATTTCGTTCAGTTATTATACTGTCACGTGATCGTGAAGTTGACGAAAGCAGCAGTCGGTATGTCCAAGATGAAACTGTTTATTTCGCCGAAATTGTGGCCGGTAAACGGAAAGTCAGAATACAGCAATACACACTGGCACTCATAGCGGCGAACGGAGCGTCGGCCGTCGATCAACTGACAAGCAGTGAAGCGCGTCGGCATTTAATACGTGTGTCATCGGGTATTCCAGCCTTATCACTGGTTGTCGCGCAAGCCCTAGAATAAGCTCGGGTGCTCGCGTCTTGCGCGCAATCTTAAAACGATCTACGATAATCGCGAAGCTTCTCGAACAATGAGGCGCGGTTTGCGATGAGCATCGCTGGCAGTCTTTGTGGGCGAAAACCGAATACACCAAAAGCGAAAATAAGAAACACGCGTGGCAATGCCCCCCTCTGAAAAAGCATCGTCCCGATGCTTAAAACATATCACGGGGGAAAAATGCATGAAGCAATAAATGACTACAATAAAGCTAGAAAGTACAATAATAAAGCAATAAGTGCAGTCCTCAGGTTCGCTAACGCGCGTAATACGGCTTGAGGCGCACGACATGGACGACTTCACATTGCGCACGGCGCCGCTGAGAGTTCGTAATGCCGTCCGGCATAACCTCATAGTCTAGAGAGCCTAGACGTCGAAGCACCTTATATGGCGCGAAGTATCGTCGAAGCAGTTTTTCACTAAGTCCACGTCGTCGTATGGCCGTCCACACCCAAACGCGGTCGCCGGGCTGGTACTCCACGAAGCGTCGTCGAAGATCGTAGCGGCGGCTGTCAGTCATCTGCTGATTCTTGATGCATAGGCGGGCGAGTTGTCGGGCTTCTTCGGCGCGCTGAAGGTAGACAGTCACGTCGAGGATTTCTTCGTCAGTGACGTTGGGCAGCATGGCGTCGAGCGTCGTTGCCGGGTTCCTTCTATAGACCAACTTGTACGGCGTCATTCGCGCCGTTTCTTGCATGGCGGTGTTGTATGCGAAGGTCACGTACGGAAGGATGGCATCCCACGTCTTGTGTTCGACGTCGAGGTGCATGACCGGCATGTCGCCGATAGTCTTGTTTAGGCGCTCGGTACGGCCATCGGTCTGTGGGTGGTACGCTGTCGTCCGGCAGTGGCTTGTCTGGCTGTATGCCAAGATCGCCTGACTTTGGTCAGCAGTAAATACCGTACCTCTGTCGGTGACGAGGACCTCCGGGGCGCCGTGACGCAGGACGATGTTTTCAACGAAGAATTTGGCTACCTCGGATGCACTGCCTTTGGGCAGGTCCCTTGTCTCGGCGTAGGAGGCGAGGTAGTCAGTAGCTACGATGATCTATTTGTTTCCGGAATTCGACGTCGGGAACGGCCCCAGTAAGTCCATGCCAATTTGCTGGAACGGCCTGTGAGGTGGCTCGATGGGCTGCAAAAGTACGGCTAGCCTAGTCGGTGGTGTCTTCCGTCGCTGACAATCTCCGCAAGTCTTCACGTATCGAGTGACGTCGGCGGCAAGTCGTGGCCATCAGTACTTTTCCTGTACTCTTGCGAGCGTGCGGGAAAGTCCGAGGTGTGCAGCCGTCGGGTCGTCGTGTAGAGCCTGGAGGACTTCTGGCCGCAATACTGAAGGCACTACGAGAAGGTACTCGGCTCGAAATGGCGAGAAATTTTTCTTTATGAGAACGCCGTTTCGCAAGAAAAACGACGCAAGTCCTCGCTTGAATGCCTTCGGAACAATGGCGGTCATGTTTTCGAGGTACTCCACGAGGCCCCTGAGTTCTGGGTCGGCTCGGTGTCGTTCGGCGAGGTCGTCGGCACTTATGGTTTCCAAGAAGACGTCGTCCTCCTGGTCGTCGTGCGGCGGGGGGTCGACGGGGGCGCGAGACAAGTAATTGGCATAAGAGTGCTTTCGTCCGGACTGGTAAACGACGGTCATGTCGAATTATTGAAGTCTTATACTCGATCTTGCGAGACGACCTGAAGGATCCGTCAAGTTAGCTAGCCAACACAAGGCGTGGTGGTCGCTCACAACTTTGAAGGGCCTGCCATAAAGGTAGGTGAGAAACTTTGACGTAGCCCAGATGTCGGCGAGGCACTCCTTTTCTGTTGTGGAATAGTTGGCCTCTGCCTTGGATAGCGACCGGCTAGCATAACTAATAACCCTTTCCAGTCATTTCGTCCGCTGCACAAGGACGGCGCCGAGTCCTAAGCTGCTTGCGTCGGTGTGAATCTCCGTATCGGCGTATTCGTCGAAATGCGCAAGTATCGTAGGCGTCTGCAGGCGTCGTTTCAGTTGATGAAATCCTTCGACTTGCGCTGTTTGCCACCTGAATTCGGCGTCGGTCTTCGTGAGCTGCGTTAGTGGTTCGGCGATCCGTGAAATGTCCTTACAAAGGGTCTGTAATAGGCGCACAAGCCGAGAAAATCGGCGCACGGCCTTCTTCTCGGTGGGTGGCGGGAAAGCGGCGATGGCAGCTGTTTCCTGCGGGTCAGGGCGCACTCCAGTCTTGCTGATCACGTGACCCAAAAACCGGAGTTCCTCGTACGCGAAGCGGCACTTTTTTTTTGCTTCAGGGTGAGTCCGGAGTTCTTGATTGCTTGAAGTGCGGATTCAGGAGGTGTTCCTCGAAGTTCAAGGAAAACACAACGATGTCGTCCAAGTAAAACAAGGAAAGTTTGCCACTTCAAGCCAGCCAATACTGTATCAATCGCTCGTTGCAAAGTCGCAGGTGCTGAGCAAAGACCGAAGGGCATTACCTTGAACTCCAACAGGCCGTCCGGTGTTATAAAGGCAGTGTTCGCTCAGTCTCTCTCGTCGACTTCGATTTGCAGCCGGTCTTGAGGTCCATCAAAGAAAGGTATTTTGCGTTGTGGAGTTGATCTAGGGCGTCGTCTATTCGTGAGAGAGGCCACACGTCCTTCTTCGTGATTTTGTTCAGGCGACGATAATCGACGCAGAAACGTAGGCTCCCATTCTTCTTCTTCACTAACACCACGGGTGACGCCCATGGACTCTTTGAAGGCTGGATGATGTCGTCGCGTAGCATTTTGTCGCGTAGCATTTCGTCGACTTGTTTCTTTATGGCCTCACGCTCTCGCGTGGAAACTCTGTAAGAGCTCTGACGATGTGGCCTGGTACTTTCTTCTGTTATGATGCGATGTTTTGCGACCGGTGTCTGCCGAATTCTTGAAGACGATGAAAAGCACTCCGCGTATTGCAAACGCAGGGTTTTGAGCTGTTCTTTCTTATGCGTCGGAAGGCTCGGATTGACATTGAAATCTTCTTGCGCACGTCGATTCGTCGTAGCATATTCGGTAGACTCGGTGAGGGTGAAATCGTTGCTGGCTTCTACAATTTCTTCGATGTAGGCAACCGTCGTGCCTTTGCTCACGTGCTTATACTCGTTGCTGAAGTTCGTGAGCATCACTTTTGCTTTCTCTCCTCGCAGCTCGGCTATTCCTCTGGCGACGCAAATTTCGTGGTTAATCAACAGGTGCTGGTTGCCTTTAACGACGCCGTGCTGGTCTGTTGATTTCTGAGTGCCAACGGAAATGCTGACACTGGAGCGAGGGGGCATGGTCACTTGGTCGTCTAGCACATTCAAGGTGTGCTTTTCTGGCGGCGTGTGCAGCGGTAGTGCTTTTTCTGCAGATAGCGTTATCGACTTAGATCGCAGATTGATGACTGCCCCATGAAAGCCCAAGAAGTCCGTACCAAGGAGGACATCTCTCGAGCACCACTGTAGCACTACGAAACTTGCGGTATAAATCTAGTTGTTAATTGAGACTCTCGCTGTGCAGATTCCTGCCGGTGTTACAAGGTTCCCTCGAGCTGTCCGGATTTCGGGGCCTTCCCAAGCAGTCCTAACTCTCTTCAACTTTGCGGCGAACGACGCACTGATAACCGAATAGTCGGCTACAGTGTCGGCGAGAGCTGTCACGCTGTGGCCGTTGATCCGAACGTCAAGGTCGATAGTTGGCGCGTGGCAACACTTACCCGTACCCTCTTAGCGTATCTTTTTTGCATTTTGATAAGCGGAAGAACGCTGGCTAGGCGGCGCTGCATTTAAGACAACTTTCTTTTGTGGTTTAGTTAGTCACTTGGAAGTAAATTGCTTGCTCTTATGCGAGCCGTGTGCAGTTTAAAATTTTAAAATTTCAAGTAAGGCAATGCGATATTTTTAAATGCTGTGAATATAATTATATCGTGCAATGTCATGAATTCGCTTCACTGTGCCATGGTAACCTTGTTTTATGGATCACATATAAACGCATGGCGTGCAGCTTGCTCCCATCGCTAACATCTTCTCTAAGATGCACATCCGCAGTAAAGCACCTACTAAATTACTCCATTGCGGCTTATTTAGAATGTTACTTTGTTAGGAAAATGTAGTATCTACGGGAAGATAGCCGGTAATATCATCGGCTATGTGAATGATTACAGCATCCACCTAAGAAGTGCACAATGCTGCGTTATGTATTTGAACCCTACTACTATGTTGAATTTTTTATAAGGCAGGCTGCTTTGAGACAGGAAAACAGAGTCGATAGCTGCGATTGCACTCAGAAGAGAGCGTTCATTTTGGCTAGTTGGTAATCGATAACAATTACATCAGTAAACATAATTAGTCAGCATGCACAGGGACCCCTTAAGGCGCGAAATTAGTGAAGCTGAGAATACTGCGCACTGACCTGGCACAGTACCTTGAATATAGCGTTTCGCCTCTATCGAAATGGGTCCAACCCGGCCGGAATCGAAGTCGCTTCTTTCTAGACGCTCGCCGGGCGCAGTAACAACCTAACCAGTACGGATGCTAGCGAAATTTCCAAGCATTTTGCACAGAGTGGTGCAGAACTTCAGTAAGACACGAGGTAATTCTTAAAAAGGCTCTTGCATGCAGATAGAGTAGAATGCATATATACAAAGGGCTAGAAGTTATTTTTTTAAAGTAATGCGATGAGTGTGAAGTACCCTGTTTGGATAGAGACACCGTCCCTCAGTTTTGGTGCTCATTAAAATTAGGTAAGTTTCGGCCGCTGCCGCTCTCGTTTCGCGGTAGCGGCCCGGGCGCTCATCGCGGCGCAGCACAGGAGAGAGAATGAGGCGCGCTCCGTCATTTTCATACCGCGGAACTGCCATAGTGCCCCCCAGCGGAGTATGCAGCTGTCGCACCACCTATCGCGCGCCGCTCCGTAGAGGATTCCTAGAGGAGAGAACAGGGGGGAACCGTAGGAGAGGAGAGAGAGAGGGAACGCGTATGCGCTGTGGGCGTGTGGGACGCGGGAGCCGCTCCGTAGAGTAGAGTATTCCTAGAGTAGAGGAAGGGGGGTGAGCGTAGGAGAGAGGGAGAGAGGACGTGCATGCGCTGTGGGATGCGGGCGCCGCTCCGTAGAGTGGACGATTCCTACAGCAGAGAAAGGGGGTTGAACTTAGGAGAGGAGAGGGGGAGGGGACGCGCATGCGCTGTGGGCGTGTAGGACGCAGGACGCGGGCGCCGCTCCGTAGAGTAGAGTATTCCTAGAGGAGAGAAAGGGGGTGAGCGTAGGAGAAGAGAGAGAGGGGAGGAGGAGACGCGCATGCACTGCGGTGGTGTGGGACGCTGGATGGAGGGCTTGAGGAGTGCGCTACAAGTTTCGATCCCTCTTGCCGTTCTTCGCGTGAAATGCCACTTTGTTGCTATCGCATTCGTTGCTTTGCCCTTGCGGCGAAACTGTGTCTTTTTGAAAGGTTGCTGAACTAGCCCGTGCATTGACGAGGCCGATTGTTGTGATGCGACGCATGTTGTGTTATTTCGCATGTGTGGCATGGTGTATATATTGCGGTGGTTTTAGAAGAATAAAGTTAGTTGCGAGTGACGCTCTTTCCTATCGCCTTTTCTTCTCGGTGATTTGCGTCATCTAATTCCTTGTAGCCGTAGTGGCACACTGTTTAGATAGGCAATAGCGATAATTGGTTCGGCCTTAACTTCGTCTGCGCCTGCGGCAGTAGATTTATCTAAATTACTGAGGAATGTTACTCCTTATGCTCCCGGCCTGGCTTTAAGAATATAGAACATACGACTGGAAGTGCAATGGACCGATTAATTTCATGATTTCTATCTTGTATGTGAGACTAATCTACAGCAAATAGGAAGTGCTTTGCTGGGCACTCAAGGTAACTCAGTAGTGGCATAAATAGAATCACTCAGCATCAGTAGCGTCAGACGTATACATGCAAAAAATGGAAGGTCAGTAGGTATTGAAACCAAGCCTGCGTAATAACAAATTTCTTAGACGCTTGAAAATGATATCGTTGGTGCCATTGCATCTGAGGGCATGTGGATGCTTCAACGGTAGAGCAGCCTTTTGTGTCTTCTTGTCTCTGACATAGAGACGCTGCTGGGGAGAGCCAATGAATGCCCATCTTGGCAGTGGTGTGTGGTAGTGGCAGTTTTCAGTGATGGTGGAAGTTTCCCACGGTTTCTGAGATTCCTGCGTAGTAAGATATTTCTTAAACGCTTCAAAATGATCTCGTTGATTTAGTGGTATATTTAATCTAATTGAAAGAAGCGGATAGCTATTTATAACGACAGTAGCGCTGCATTTTCACTGTGACGATTCTCCAGGATAACGCAGCCTAATTTTGCTAATGATAATTGTTTTATGGAATATACATGTGATAAGAACTGTTACCTTTTGCAGGGAACGAGCTAGGCTGCAAAGATTGCGAAATAAGAAGACGTGGCACCTTGAGGCCAGCTACATTTCTAGACGGAACCTCCTCAACTTGGCAACAGCACGCAAAGGAGCAATGTATTCTAATAAACATGTTTCAAAGATCGACTGTTAGTTCAAACGCAGCGGCAACAATATGTGACATGGGCTTCCATCGCAAAAATAATGTAAGGAAACTTTAATTAACGCTATAACGAGGGCGAGAAGTATGACGCATCTATCAAATAGTATTCGTTGCTCCTTATTTTTAATACCTTTTGTGGACATCATCGCTTGTTCTGCATGCTACGACGACACTTCATGACGAGTGCGGCAAGTCTTGAAACCCATCAAGACGCCCACCAAGTTGAAATATCAATCAATTTTTGTTCTCCATTTTATTTGAAGACCATATGATGCTTTTAACCCTTTCAGTCCCGAATTAACTATTTTCAATGTAAGCAACTAGTTTTCACATTTGGAGATGCACATGATCGTGGTAGTCCAAAAAAACTGAAAAACTCTTTGTTCACACTTTTCAGTGAAGAGTAATTAATGTGCCAATTAATTTAATAAATAATTATTATTTAATAATAATTCCATAATTTTTAGTTCATTTATTACTTAAAATGTTATCTAGATAGGATAGCATAATGTTCAATAGCCAAAATTCAAATTTCTGGCGCAGAACTAAAAGAAATGCCCTATCTCTGCACGGTGAAAGAAGACGCTGCCTCAGCGAAATGCGCGAACAGCACGACCGCTTCTGTCATTTCTTCGTTCAGACGTGACCTCGCTGTATTGTGTGTGCCATGTTGACACCACATGTAGGGCAGATGCTAAATACGGGCTCTTGAGGAAGAACAACGCTTTATCTTTACCAGATGCTTGCTGACTGACCTACATAATTTATGATTCCAATTGGAATCACTGGGACTGAAAGGGTTAACAGCGAAGGTATTAAGCAGACATTGGGCAAGTCCCACTGCTGACTACTGGGCCACTGAAAAAGGAAGAACGCAACAGTTAGCCCAACGCTACGGAGCAGGAAAGGCAAATGTGCTGTCCTTCGTACTGTTCCTCTGTTTTTTTTGGTGTAATAAACAGGCCACCACCACCACTGCGAGTATCTATCGTCATTATAAACGGGTATGTGCCACAGAATGCGGGTAAATCCCACTACTCCCCACTAGTGCGCTAAAAAGGATGAAGGCAACAGTTAGTGTAGCGAGAAGCAATAGAGAGACGTGAAGGCGGCCGACGTGGCCGTGCTGTTGTGTCGCTACTTAATTTTCATGCAAAGCGGAGCGGCGGCGGCTGCAGGCGTCCAGACCACCGGGAACGTAAGGTCGTTGTAACTCTGGCTCGCGCCTCGAGCTCTTCGCATGAGCTGCGTGAGCAGCGTGACGCGGTGAGAAGACAATGATGATAATTATGACTGGCTATGATGACGCTACAGTAAGTCCTACACTAGGGAATGGGAAGGCAACTGCGGCTGCGAGAAGACCTCTAAATAATGGAAAGCCTACGCCAACAACGACGTGCCCGTAGATTTATGAGAGGTATGAGCGCTTGGTTTCATCGCGAGTTTGTCTCTGATTGCACACCTGTGTCGTTTCTGTGACTGTATGAGAGGTGCGGACGCTTGGTTCCAGTGCGAATTGATGTCTCTTCAGTTTCGACATTCGTGTCATGGCTGTGACTGTGTGTGGTCTAACTCGAACCTCTCTGCGCCGAGAATCAAAGTAGGAACAATCTGGTATCCTCTAGGTAAGCCCTAGAAGCAACACAGACTTCTATATTAGTCTTCGTAATCGTCTGGTTTCGCTGTTTTAAGGCTTGCGCGCCTTAGTGCTTTCTGCAAACTTCCTCATTCTTGTTTCTGTCGGTTCGTATGTCTCCACACACCGTTCTTATATAACTTTATTGGAACAAGTGTCGAGTGCCACTCTTGTTCTTCCAAGCAGTGCTGGTGGAGCATTTGCTTCCAGTTTGCCAAATATTTAACCAAATTCTTTTTAAAAATACAAACCCGTTCTTCTGGATCAAGGTAAATTATATTGGACATATATCATATCGAACAATAATAAAATCTAGTGTTTTAGGTCCTAAAACCACGATCTGATTATGACGCACGTCATATTGGAGAGCTCCGGAAACTTATGAGCATCTGGTGTTCCTTAACGCGCACTGACACCGCACAGTACACGGGACTAGCATTTCGCCTCCATCAAAATGCGACCGCCGCGGCCGGGATGGAAACCGGGCATTTCGGGTCAGCATCCAAGCACCATAACCACTACCCACTGGGGTGAAGTGTAGTGCGCTGGTGTTGGTGAAGTGAAGTATGGCGGCACCGTAGTGTTCTGTGAGACATGCTCGGAGGAAACGGCAGCGATGCGTTACGATTGAGCGGCGGAGAGAAGATGACGACGTAGGCGCGAAAAAGTCACGCGTGAAACCCCGGTCCGCCAAAACAAGAGGAACTTTGCGGGAAAGCTCGCATGATCAAGGTCCGTAGGAAGACCAATGGGAAGCAGGAACGGGGAATAAGAAGAGAAGGAAAAAACGTTCGAAGACCAGTCGAGCGCAGAGCGGGTTGGAATAGTCTGGAGCGAAGGTCGCTGGTGTCGCGCGGCTGCGATGTCGGGTTCCGGAACTGAACGCCAGAGGTCCGACATGTCCAGGACGCTCCAGCTGGTCAACGAGTACCCGGAGGTACACGGCTTCACATAGTTCCGGCCTTGACTGTTGCAGGCCACGTCCTTGATGTCCGAGCCTCGACTCCGGTACCAAATCGCCCGTGGAGGGCGGAACCTCCTGTGTGGCTTTACCTGTTGGGAACGAGTGCGACGCCTCAAGTGAACCGTGTCCTCCGTCAGGCTCCGACGTGCTGGCGGGCACGTTACCTCAGCGATGGTGACGTCGTCAGCTTCGCCGCCTCATAGACGTCTGCCTACCAAGCCATCGCCGTCATCAATACCACCGGTGACTCTTTGCCTTAATAAGTGTTAGAGTGGGACGATGGAAGACTCACTGTAGGTTGTAACAGCAGACCGATTTTCTAGTTTTTAATTCCTAAATGTGTTTTCCATTTCTTTTGGTTAAAGTTTCTTACTTTTTTTATTGTTAAACCGGCTTAATCATTTCTTTTCTTAGGCTCTGTCTCAAGAGTTACTACTTGGAGTACCGTAAACATGCATGACAAATTGGCGTCCGCTACGACAGGACGAAGCCGTTAGAGTTATAGTGGTGTTAACAGTATTAAGAATATGGCGAGCGCACGAGGAGATCTATCGGCTTTGGCAGAGGGCATGGGGCTTGAGGGCGCAGAGCTGAAAGCTTGGTTAGACGAGCAGGAGGCGCGGGCACGAGAGGAACGAGCTGCAGAATGCGAGGTGAGAAAGGAGCTGCTAGAACTGGAAGCAATAAGGGAGACAAATTTGCAGTTGCAGCTTAAGGTTGCCGAAGCGCAAGGTAATCGGGGAGAGACTAGGACTGCTGACCGAGAATCTGGAGGAAACACATTCTTCAACGCGAATCCTCACAGCCTGATTCCAGGGTTTAGTGAAAACCGGGACGACTTAGATGCATACCTAAAAACGTTCGAGAACGTTGCCACCGGGCAAGAATGGCCGAAAGGAAAATGGGCCACAGCTTTAAGCTTGTGTTTGAGTGGAGAGGCCTTAAAAGTCTTCGGACGGTTGTCTCCTGAAGATTCCCTCGACTACGATAAGGCCAAGTTAGCTTTACTTCAACGTTTCCGGTTTACGGCAGTGGGCTACAGGGAGAAGTTCCGCCAAAGCATGCCCAAAGGTGGCGAGACCGGCAAACAATACGCAACGAGGATCTTGAGTTTCTTTGATCGGTGGGTCGAAATGTCGAAGACCGACAAAGAGTATTTGGCACTCCGTAATCTAATTGTGTCGGAACAATTTTTGAGCAGCTGCCATCACTAGCCAGTGCTGTTTCTTCGTGAGAAGAAGCACACAAAGCTTGATGACATGGCAGAAGCCACCGATGATTTTCTAGAGGCACAAAGACAGCCTAACTTGCGCCTGTTCCATGAGAAAAGGGAGAACAGTAGTGCAACGGAGAAGAGCTGAAGCTTGTCCGTCAAAACGGCAGTAAGGTGTTTTGTATGTGGCAAAGTGGGTCACAGGGCCTCAGATTGCCGGACCAAGCTTAAACAACCTTACTGTGCATATTGCCACAAGGCAGGACACGATGCTAAGGTCTGCACCAAAAGAGACGGCTCGATGAAGAAAACATCTTGCCTGCTGTCTCCGGAACAGAACCCAACGGCAGGTACTAATACCGCATCGAACGAACAAGAGGGAAACATATGGCTAAGCGGTCTAACGCAGCGCGCTGCGAAGCGAGGGGTCGCTGGTTCGAATCCCCGGTCGAGTGCCCTGGAATTTTTTTCTTCTGATTGATTTTTTCTGCCTTTATATATATATATATCCCCTTCACGTCAGAGGTGGTCATGATTACTTTTTTATTGAAATATAAGGTGTGCAGTCATAAGGAAACAGGTGTATACATGATTAGAGGCCCACGGGGGGACTGTCTTCGGCGTCTTGCTTTAACGCGGGCTTACGCCAGGAACATCGGTGATTCTGTGCGCGGGTGCTGCATCCCGAGCAGCCCCACTGGAACCGGGTCGAGGTCTCCGGGCTCCTCTCGGGCGCCAGCGTCACAGGTTGCCGAGTCGAAGTCCTGCCGCTCCCGTCGCCAGTACGCTTGCTGGCGCGACAACCTTCTCCTTGCAAGTATACGTCGAAAGTGCCAGCGCGTCCTTGCTTGTTCCGCGACCACACCTCGGATCACGCGCCTTGGTTTTCTCCACGTTATGGTGCGCTCGCTCGCGCCGTTTCGAATCTTGTCCGCTCCTCGTGGTCGTCTTGCTTCATATGGGCTCTTACTCATGACAGTCTATCTATCTATCTATCTATCTATCTATCTATCTATCTATCTATCTATCTATCTATCTATCTATCTATCTATCTATCTATCTATCTATCTATCTATCTATCTATCTATCTATCTATCTATCTTTTCAGCCGTGGCCCGGCCTTCATCAGGGAAAAAACAGGTATATATATATATATACCTGTCAGTAGGTCTGACTGTCTTCATGCAGTCAGCTCGTCGCCTTCACATATACTAAAATTGGCGTAAGAGAGCATGAGCATGACGAACATAGTTCAAAACGACATTGAAACGCCTGTTGCCTATACATGTTGAAACCTTTTTCCAAGTCACGTGTGGCACATACCCGTGCACCAAGGGCCGCAGTATGTGGGTATACGCGCCACAGGTGATTCGCGGTCTGTATTAATACAGGAATGGCATGAACAGACATCGGTAATCTGAACGTGAGACCATTAAGGAGGCCACGTCGCAGAAGATATGATATTGGTGGTGTTGGTGGTGAGTGAGAATTTGGTTGACGCTTGAGCTTCGCCTCCTAGTGTAATGCGATAGCTTCACAGCCACAGCCAAAGCCACAGCACAATCCACAGCGACTCGAACGGTCTCAGCAGACATTGACCGAGTCAACGACAGCTATCTGGTTCCCCACGACTTGCCTGAAAATGACCAGGACATTCCTACGATGCTTCGCTCCCTTCTGGACACCATATTAACGCTTTTGAATAAGCTAAATACTCCGACAGCCCGAACTGCCCTGACACTGCTGGAAGTCCTTCATCCAGTGTTTTCAGGGCTTCAATAATCATCACGGCTCACCCACGGCCCTCTCTCAAAGGACGTGATTTCCCAAGAATGTCAGAACGCTGAAGTCGTGTAGGTCAGAGAAGCTCCGGCCTCAGTGACTGACTGTACTCCTTTGTGCGTGCATTGCTCTCTCTCTCTCTTTCTCTTTTTAATCCCCATTCCCTTATCCCCGGTGCAGGGTAGCAAACCGGACGCTCGTCTGGTTAACCTCCCTGCCTTTCCTCTTATTCATTTCTCTCTCTCTCTAATCGGACGCCATTCGTATCACCTTCTCAATTGCTTCGTTTCTCGGTGAATATCTGAACCATGCCACAAGAAAAAGAATGCCATTGCATCTGTAAATCTGCCGTTTCGAACTATCCTAGACTTTCTAGCGCAACTACAGTTGCAAAGTGCCCACTGCAGCAGAATTCTTCCATTTGCGATTTGGCGAGGTGCCTATAGGGGTCCGTAACGCTATGCGCGCACCTGTACAACTGCCCACAGGTGTTTGGATGCTGCTGTGGATAATAATATTCAATTATGCTTTTGAGCATTATAATTGATGGGCCTTGAAATCAACCACTCGTTGCGGAATGCACGTGTTTTAGCGCCTCAGGTAATTCTATGTTTCTGCCAAACTATATTTCATGCGTTACGACACTCCTGGGACTACATCACATTCATAGAGGTTTTTTTGTTGAGCAACTACGGGAAGGGGTGTGGCTGTGTCTTAGAAGAATCTGCTTGCCACGCAGGAGTTGTGGGTTTGATTCCCACTCGAACCAAAGCGTTTTCATTTCTTTATTTGCATCTATATCAAAATGTTGCTTATGGACAACGCTGATTGTTACTCCCAATCAACGACGCCGACACCAACATTTCTGCGAAACGTTGTCGCTGTCCTGCGAAACGTTGTCGCCAGAATCGAACACAGGTGTTGTGCATGGCGGTGATGTATGTTTCAAGACATGGGCCCGTAAATTCGTGAAACTGGTGCACAAAATATCCTATGCAGGACGGATGCCTCAAGTCGGGCCAACGTCAACTGTGGTTGCAGTGTGGCCTATTTGTCTTTTAGATGTGAAGCATCTTATGGCGAAGCTTAATCCGGTGGTGGTGGTGGTGGTGGTGTGCCGCGTGCCCACCCTTACTGCGCATGCGCAAACCCTTAAAAAAATAAAAATAAAAAAACCTCCCTCTCCCCTCTCTCTCCTCTAGGCATCCCTCCCCGCGGCAACCACACCCTCACTGCGCATGCGCCTCCCCTCCTCTCTCCCCTCTTACACTCCCCCCCCTATCTCCCTCTAGGCATCCCTGCCCGCGGCGTCTACACTCCCACTGCGCATGCGCGTCCCCCTCTCTGTCGTCTCCTACGCTCCCCACTCTCTCCTCTACGCATCCCTGCCCACAGCATTCACACTCCCACTGCGCATGCGTGTCACCCCCCTCTCTCTCCTCTCCTACGCTCCACCGTCTCTCGCCTCGCGACGCCGACGCAGGCAGCGTCTGCTAGCGAGTTTCTTGGTTGAAAAAACCGACTGCTCGCGCTGCACAACCGTTCACTGGCCACCCCGTATATATGGCAATGGATCTTGACCTCCAAAGTGGTGCCGGTGGGAGATTTCTCCTGTGCGTTGTTCAACAATAAAAATTCGCAGCGTGCGCGTTAACTAAAAGCGGAGTGCGGGTCTCTGTGTCCAGTCGGAGTCTTCTGTCTCTCATTGCCCATTAGCAGCGATTGGCATGTTCCAGTAGGAAACACTGCTCTATCACTGCCTGCTTTGCGCCTCCCCAGTTTTCTCTCCTGCGCAACGCTGCGATGAGCGCCAGCGTCAACGCCGCCGCCAATGTAAGCGTTAGCGCCCCGCTGCTTCACCTCTACACATGGTTCCCTTTAGCGGGAGATGGTGTAATTTTTTTACCGGTGTAAGAAATATTTCACATATTCCATTAGCTGAGCAAGCTATATTCAAGCGTTCTTCAATCCCGGAGGAGGGTACTATAAGCTGCCCGTTAAGCACCGCTTAACTCGTCGACATGCCTAGTAATCGCACTAGATGCACACAACCACTCAATTAACACAAAGACGTTGATCCACCTAGTAGCATCATTCTATATAAATCAGTACTTGAGTCATTCTATATAAGTTTTTTTTCCAAAACGGTATTTCAAAATATTCAGACAGTGAATCCGAAAAACCCTTCCCCGTAGGCAGAGAACATCTCGGCACCTCCAGCTCCCGTGTCAGATTTCGGCAAAGGTATTTTATAGATTTCATTATGCTGTACACGAAACTGCGGCAACACTGGACAACCAAGGTCAGATCGACATAATTTTTTTAGATTTTGAAAAGGCCTTGGACCGTGTATCCCACCAAAAGTTGTTATTAGAACTAAAACCTATTCTAAAAGACGACCAGTTTCTTCGGTGGATAGAGGCGTATCTGACAGGTAGGCGGCAGACAGTCGTTGTCGACGACGCTAAGTCGGTCTCATCTGATGTGCAGTCTGGAATACCACAAGGATCAGTCTTGGGTCCCCTGTTTTTTCTACTGTTTATTAATGATATAGTGAAAAACATACAAGTTAAAATTCGGCTGTTTGCAGACGACTGCATACTCTACCGAGAAATTCGCAGCGAGGAAGATCAGACTCTCCCTGACTTCATCTTTGTCCGTTATAGCTACATGGTGCTTAGAATGGCAAATGAACCTTAACCTCAAAAAACAGTATCGATGGTGGTAACACGCAAAAAGAAGTCATTACCTTTTGTATACAACATTAATGGTCATAACTTATTGTTTGTTACTGAATATGAATACCTTGGTTTAGTGATCACGTCCGACCTTAGGTGTAGTAGCCATGTAGCTCACATTAAAAAAAGCCATGAAGAAACTTGGATACCTGAGGAGAACCTTGGCTAAATCTACAAGTAACATAAAGTTGTGGGCGTATAAGACATTCATAAGACCATTGTTAGAATATGCTGCTCCTGTCTGTGGTCCTTACACCCAATCAAACATAAGTGAACTCGAAAACATACAGGGAAAATCAGTAAGATTCATATTTAATTCTTACCGCCGTCACACATCCGTTAGTGCTCTATTACAGGACGCGAACCTTGACACTCTAGAAGTACGACGCTATCGAGAGAGACCTAAAATGCTATACTTAATTCACCGCGAACATGTCAAAGTAGACAGGGATTTGTACGTTAAACCGTGCAGCCGGCGCCCTACACGTTCATCTCATTATTTCAAGCTAATAGAATATTCTTGCCAAACCAACTTCTTCAAACAGTCGTTTTTTTCCTCGTGCCATCCATGAATGGAACGCATTGCCTGAATATGCACTGCAGAGCCCAACCTTATCATCGTTTGTGCACGCTCTCGCAAATCTTTGAACCAAGGTGTCCCCCATACCATTTGTGGTTTTCCTATTATGCCGTTGCCCCAGATTTGCCTCTGAAAGACGAACGCTTTCTGATGTGATACGACGACTGGACGATCGGCTGCTCTCCGTGCAGATGCTGCTGGAGTACCGTCCCCATCGCTCGTCGGTGAACAAGGCAGTTAAAGCACTATTGGGTTTCTTAAGGACCACGGGCATTTGTGAACTTCTGTGACTATCGCGCAGTGCCAAGGCCACAGAAGTGTCAGCGTATTTCTTTATCATTTCCTTTTTTTCTTATTCTTCTTCTTCTTGTGCTCCTTTCTGTCTCTCTCATCTTTCTACTCCCCTTTCCCTTTTCCCCCAGTGTAGGGTAGCCAACCGGACTGCTGTCTGGTTAACCTCCCTGCCTTCTCCCTTTTGTATTCCTTCCTTCCAGATAGCGTACCATATTAAAAGACAAGTGATGATAAAAATACCCTCCCCTTTTCGTTGCTGAAAAAGACCACCGAGCGAGCATGCGCTCTACTGCACATTTTTGTCATTTTTATGTTGTTGTTATTATTACTTGTCCTCAAGTGTCATTATTTCTCTTTGTGATCTAGTACGTATTTTCTTGTCAGTATTTTCAACTGCAGTATCTTGTGTGTTTACTATATTTTATTGTTTTTTTGTGTTTCACGTGCTGTAAATACTGTTCAGCATAGATTTGATATTTCTTTTTCAGACTTGTTTCCAATTGTTTTCACAGTTTCTTCAACGTTTTCTTTTGTGCAATCCACTCCTGCCTATGGCTTGTAAAGCAAGCGGGCAGTATGAAATAAATAAAAAAAAGATATAAACTCAGAGGGCCAAGCACAACAAAAGAGACGCATTATTTATAGACGCACGGTGGGCTTAGAAGTTCCCCCAATATATATTGTTCTAATGCCGATGTAACAATATGTAGATTGCATTCGGCACCTTTATTCTTTCGGCCAGGTAAACATGACCAAGCGTTTTATTTTAAGTACAGTTATTGTTTTGTAGTCATTGTCATCTTTGTTCCGATGAAACACCATGGTGGCTGCTCGCAATGCACAATATGGAGAAGGTCAACCGAAGGAGAAGCTAAAAAGCGCTTTTCGTAAAAGTACAATGTCAATTGTTTCGAAATAATACTTCAACCTCCTCATGATACGTGCACGTTGTAATTTTATCGATTTTTTGCCAAGTACGAGCCGTTCAGAAGGCTTATTACGCCGCAATCGCAGGGAAGGGCATTTATGTTTTCAAGCAGGATATCTCCATTTGGCACAGAATGATCCCCGATACATAAAGAGTTGTACCTAAAACCAGCGGGTTGTTGGACTACTTGGCACGACTTTATTACTAAAAGAAACTAGCGCAATAAAGTACATATGCACAATAAAGAAACGCAATAGACAAGAAAGAGTCCGTGACGCAGCGGATGCTTGCCCGAAATACCTCGCACGTGTCAAAAATTGTTTGCTGTTTTGATTCGCCCCACTCTGAGGTTCTCAAAAGGGAATTGCACTCCAATCGCTGGTTGCGCCGCTCCAACGGTCGGGTCCGCATACAGTGCAGCGTAGATTTGATAATTAGATTCGCTGCTTTTTGGCAGCAGAATTCAGTGAGGAGCTTGTTAGGGTGGTGGCCGAATCACTCCTGCAGAAGGTGAAGAAGAGAGCCGAAGCGGCAAGAGCGAAGATTCAGCGATAGACTGCGAGACCCACAGCCATGCCTTTTCTGCTTAAGGTATGGTACATCTTGAAGGAGGTCGCGAAGAAGATGGTGTCTCTGTGGGTTCAGGGGCCGTAATCAAAATTACTGGAAATAACGTGTTCACGCGCGAAAGTGTCAGGCGCAAAATTCTGTTCCTCGTAACCTCCCCAATCTCTGGCAGCGCAAAAGCGAACAATTTATGTCTGCACCAAAATGTGGGAGATGCTCAAAGATACTCAATTGTTCAAGTTTTATACTTAGTTGTTTCACCGAATATCTGGTAGTTTCTTTCGGGTCAAACACCGAGGCAAGCAGACGGTAAATATGTCTGAACTATATGAATTCGTCCTACCGGCGGTGCAAAGCATACGTAGGATGGCATTTTAAGTCAGGGCTTTGGTGAAATTTGGGATAATGCAATAAAAATAATCTGCCACAACTTGCGCAAGTGAACTGAGCTCTTCAAACACCAGGAAAGTTGAACTGAATCTCCAAACGCTGGAAAGAAGCTTGAAGAGGCCATGCCGGTGCTTCCTGACGAGAACGTTCCAGGGAAGGCTGCAACGCAGAGCAAGCAGTACAAATATGAAAGCGTTGGACGTCACCGGACGTCACCGGGAACAGAGAGTAGACTACATGCCACAACACACCATTATTCGACGACTAAACAGGAGGTGATTTGATAATTAGATTCGCTGCTTTTTGGCAGCGAATCTAATTACATGTGCTTATGCATCACTACGACAACACTCAGGGAAGATTCTGGGTTGAGTTTTATTACACTCGCCATTGATTTTCAGCATGGCGCTCTAAATATTCGCATTCAATGTTAGGCATGTCCTCGCGTGATATCAAGCACAACTTTCCTTTTTTTATTATTAGCCTTGTTTTGGTAGCAGCGAAACTGTTTGGTTACAGTGAACATTGGTGAGAATTTTTGATGTCTTCAACCATTTTCCTGTGGCAACAAGAAGTGTGTGTCAATCCGGAGGATAGCGCAGTGCCTGGGAAATCTGTAGCTTTTTACTGATACCTTTGGCGATAGAAGGGTGTGCTCACTGTGTGTGTGCTCCGCAATGGCTCGCTTATTTGGCGCGATAATTACGTAGAATTATATGGTATACCTAAGCACCGGAAAACCTGTACTAACTATACTGGTACCAAACACTTTGCAAGATGAATAGGTTGTACAAGAAGAAGGAGACGTATCAGCGGAATGGAGAAAGGGAAAATTAAGGGGCGCTTCATATGTATATTGAAGTGGTGCACGAGCAAGACATTCGTCCGGGGGTGCTCTCTTGGTGCGACACAATAGCTCGCGATCAGCGCTCACGCTGATCTCGAGCTGTTGGGACCGAGCCTGTTTGACTGTTTCTCGTTGTGCGGCTTTCGGCCTGCTACCTGACGTCTTCAAATAAACTCCCTTCCAAAGTGGTAGAGGTGCTCGGTACCTAAATCTGGAACTTCGAAGTCAGAGGCTGCCCACCGCCCCTACAATTCCTGATTGGACCACCAAGCAAAGCACAAGCACATCTTTAGAGAACAAGAGAGGATCAAGCACATCTTTAAAGGCATAGACAATGATGCCTTTGAAATATTGCTGGCGAAGGACCCAGGTACAGTGTCCGAGCTCGTCACATTGTGCCGGAGCTTCGAAGAGCTTTGTAAGCAATGCGTCACAGTTCGGAGGGTGACGACAGAAGACGACTCTCTCGCCGCCTCTACCACCGGTGTTGTAACACCCTATTCGAAAAGATAAAAGAATATGTGGGCGAAAAAGTGGCTCGACAGCTTTAGTGCTTGTCGTATTTGTGGACAAACGAAGGACCCATGAACTGCCTAGCGCCGACCTTCAGATGTGCTATTAAGGAACAGGTCACTCACGCGTTGCCGTTGCCGTCCAACTCTTCACCGACATCTGTCGCCACGCCACCGCAAGGCCACCGCGTCGGCTGTCAGTATCGACCCCGCAACCTGTTCCACCGTCCGCCACTGCATTTTGTGGTACACATGAGCAGTACGGAAATCCCTGGCGTACTGCTGACAACCGGCCGATCTGCTATGCTTGCGGGATTGCTGGTCACGTGGCACCCCTATGTCGTCGTCGCTTCGCGGTGAACCCGGAGGCATCAAGATATCCTGATTGATCGTTTTGGCCTTCATGCCACCCTCCTCACGGCACCTAAAGTTTACGAACACGACGCTCAACCTACTAACGATACCGAAACCTTCGCTTCTGGCCGCTTCCTTTCACCGCGCCGTTGTTTTGAAACCTCCATTGAAACAGAAAACCAACTGCCGTAGCTCCGGAGGCACAAGCTGCATTGTCGTCTATTTTTGTAAGACCTCGCCTTTCCCCCACCAGTCTTGTTGGTGTAATCATTGAAGGTGTACGAACACTTGCGCTCATTGATGCCAGTGCCGCGATATCCGTGATTAGTCAAAGACTCTGCCACTGAGTTCGCAAAGTAACGGCGTTTTCTCTAGTGATTTCTCTCAGCACGCGAGCACAGAACGAATTCAGTCCGTTTTGGCATTTACCGCCAAATAAGTCATTCGAGCCGCGTTGCACACAGTATAATTTCTCGTGTTGGCTTCATGTTCCCACAATCTTATTCTGGGGTAGGATTTCTTATCACGCCATCTCGCCGTTGTCCACTGCATTTGGGCCGAGGTGGAACCATCTGCGCTTCGGGATGCGTCTTCTGCTGATGTGCCCGTATCTACTGTGACCAAGGTGGTCATTGAAACGGACATTGGCCTTCGTCCTTTCGGCACCGTATTTGTTCCTGCTTCTGGTGGTTCACCTTCTGACGCTACCATTCTGTTCACGCCATCTGAAATCTTCGTTAGCCATCACCATACGTCGCTGCTCTTCACCGTTTTCGCACATCATCAAGACGCCACCGTAATGATTGTTTCCAATCTTAACTCGTGGCTTCTCAATTCGCGCTGTAATGAGACACTCGGTCACAATCAGCCGATCAATGAAGACTTTGTCGTGCCCCTTGCTTTCTTCATAACGAACCCAAATCCGGAAATGAACACGTTGGCTCCTCACCTTGCACCGGACAGCGTGTCTTCGGAAGCATCACACCGTACCATCGACAGGCATCTCGCTCCGGCTCAACGGGAGCAGCTTACTCTTCTGCACGAGTTCAGA
Source organism: Rhipicephalus appendiculatus (assembly GCA_030522465.1). Classification (NCBI taxonomy): domain Eukaryota; kingdom Metazoa; phylum Arthropoda; class Arachnida; order Ixodida; family Ixodidae; genus Rhipicephalus; species Rhipicephalus appendiculatus. The sequence goes on along the minus strand of JALIZH010019701.1, from coordinate 13,879 downwards.
CGTTCCTTTGACTTCCTGCAAGTGGCTTCATGTCGAACAAACACCATTGTTCCTACAATTGACACTGTGATCAATACGCCTTTGCGCCAGCGCCCCTATGGTGTGTTTACTCTTCTCCGCATAGACGACGCCCTCTCTTGTCTCAAGGCGCCGCATTCTTTTGTTCACCAGACCTGCGTTCGGGTTATTCGCAGGTTTCAATGGCCGAGTGCGATCGTCCGAAAACAGCGTTTGTCACACTGAATGGCCCCTACAAAGTTACAGTAATGCCATTCGAACTTTTCAATGGGCCCGCAACATTGGAGCAAATGATGGACAGAATTTTACGTGGTCTCAAATGGAAGGTATGCTTGTGCTATTTCACATCGCATCTCACTCGCCCGCGCAAATTTCTTCAGTGCCTTACCACCGCCAGTCTTCAGCCTAGCCTAAAGAAATCTCACTTTGGGGCTCAATGAATCACTCTACCTGGTCACGTCGTTTCAAAAAATGGCATCCTCCCCAACCCTGACAAACTTCGCACTCTTGCGCAATTCCTCAAGCCGACAACATTTAAAGAACTAAACAGCTTTATGGGCCTGTGTTCACATTCTCGCCGCTTTGTCCGGAATTTCACTTGAATGATCGCCACGCTCACCAAGCTACCTGCTGGCCCTGCCGATCTTTCGAATTGGACACAAGCCTGTGACAAAGCGCTCACTACACTGCACCACCTAGTTCACCACCTCTCCTGCGCCATTACGACCCGACTGCGCCAACGGAGGTACACACGGACGCCAGTGGCGTCGGCCTTGGTGCGGTACTCGCGGAACGCAAATCCGGTTTCACGGAGCATGCTGTCGCCTATGCCAGCCACGCCTTCACTAAGGCGCAAAAAAAAACTTCCGTTGTTAGTGTAAGCGCTGTCGTGTCTACTTCTTCTTGGCCATGTTTTTCGGTGCGCTTCAACCAAATTTTCAAACATGAACGTAAACCAACTGGCCCAACCCGCCATCTTGCTCCGCGTTAAACAAGTTTCGTGCCTCTTTGTACTGCAGGACTTGCGACCTGGTCACTGACCATCATGCACTCTATTGGTTGGCGTCACTGAAAGATTCTTCTCATTGTCTTGGACGCTGGGCACTTCGCCCACAAGAATTCGACATTCGCGTGGTCTACCGATCGGGGCGAAAGCATTCTGAAGCCAATGTGCTCTCACGATTACCCGTGAAATCCGATAAAAGGAAAGTTCAACCGTAGACTTTTCGCTCACCGCTCTTAGCGTCAGAAACGTGCCATCTGAACAGCGAAAGGACCCTTGGAACTTCTGTCTCTTGAATATTCTCTCCGATGATTCAAGTTCCTGATACCGGCGTGCTCTTCACCGCCAAGCGACGTATTTCGCAATACGGGACGTCCTGCTATACCGTCGCAACTATCAAATGGCGGGCCGTAAATGGATGCTCGTCATACTAAGCCACATACGACCTGATGTCTGCAAATACTTTCAAGCTGAACCGCAACATCCACGCGCCGGTGCGCCAAAAACATATCAGGGGATCTGCCAACGTTACTACTGGCGGAGTACGTACACATTTGTGTGAAAATACATTCGGTCATGTTCATTGTGTCCACAACGGAAGACATTTCCGCATTCGCCGGGTCTACTGCAGCCTTTGCCACGTCCTGAGCGCCCATTTGACCCTGTTGAAATTGAGCTACACGGCCCACTCTCTTGCAGTGTTCCTGGTAATCGATGGGTGATTGTCGCTGCCGACCATCTGACAAGATAAGCACTAACGGCATCGCTATTATCGGCTAATACTAGTCACGATGCCACCTTCATCATGCTTCGGTTCGTTGTCCGTCATGATGCACCACGGACACTACTGCTTAAACAGAAGTCACGTGTGTTTGTCCCAAGTTCTGCAACCACTCCTTTATTCATGCCCTACGGTGCACCGCACATCAAAAGCCTGTGACCCTCAGAGGAACGGCACAACAAAAAGTTTACACCGCATACTGACAGACATGATTGCTATGTATATTTATTTCGACCACTCCAATTGGGATGCGCTTCTCTCATTCGTGACGTACACATTTAATACTGTCACACAATCTACAACAGGTGTTTCCCCATTCTTTCTTTTATATGGCTGCGAATTTTTTAGGGCGTTTAAATGGCCCCATTCTTTCTTTTATGTGGCCTTGTAAAGGCAACACAGCCTCGCCATATCTCAGGAATACAGAGATTACAGACGGCAAAGTAGGGCTCGACCGTCAGACGCCTGGTGCAGGCGGTAAACGTGTTGCACGCCCTGCTACAGGAACACAAGTTTCAGGGGTCAAGCACCCTCGTCGGCGTAGGTGGCTGCCGCCAGAGATGTACGTGGTATGCCCAGGCACACTCGCAGGTTAACTAAAACTGCTGTTAGGGCTAGTTGGTTCGTGTTTAAGGCAGATTTACCAGCGCAAAAAAGGCGGAACACCTAGGGAGGGACACATCGCTGTGTTCGTGTGTGTGTCCCTTCCCAGGTGTTCCGCCTCGTTGCGTGGTAAATCTGCCTTAAACATTTTCAGGGCCCCGTGATGCTGACGCTCCAGTCACTTCAGCCACATGGGTGGTAGAACCACAAAGGGCAGTGTGGAGTGTAGGCGATAAGCGGCCGCGGCACCAAGGAGCCGCAGAGCCCACCTTGTCGTTCAGCCATCCCTGCGGGCAATGATACGGAACACGTCCTTCATCATCTGGTGCACCTTAGCGTGGAGCACCTAGGCAAGGCGAGACGGTGGTCAATACGGAAAGCCAGGTAGCTGACCCCAGTGCTCCAAAGTATCCAGGCGTCGCTCAGACGCAGCTGTGTTGAAGGGTGACAGTTCGTGGGTGCACCAGGTACGCAAAAGCTCGACTCAAGGCTACCTGGATATCCAGGCGAGCTTGGCGTAAGTGTCCTGGAAGAGTTCGGACTGGGGAGGCCAATGTCTCCATAAATGAAGTGCTATGTGGTATGATCTGTTGGTGGCCAGGACCGAAGATAGTTGGACCAGGGCTAGGTGAAAAAGAAACTGGATGACATGTGACCCTTGAGGAACACGTGCCACTACCGGGTCAGAGAGCCCTGCGCCCGTCCAACCCACGTCCGAAGGGTCCTTTCCGTTAGGAATACATTGAAGAAGTGCCGCAGGTTATCACTGATGTCCAGAAGGTCGAGAGGTTGCTGGATGATCGTGTGAGACAGGTCGTTCAAGGCTTCCTTGATGTCAATGAGAGCGAGAGCAGCTACGTCGCCGGTGGGCTCATCATTAACCATTGTGTACACAACGTCGGCAATGGAGTCCGCAGTGCACCTTCAAGTGACGGAAGCCTGTCTGCTGGTAGGTGGAAGTTAGTGGCACCGACCACCCAATCCAGGTGGGGTGCAGCGATGGCCTCCATGATTTTTCAAGCTACAGAAGTGAGGGAGACAGACCAGTAGGAAGACAGTTGTCTGAACGGTTTTTTTTTTTGCCTTCAGAATAGGCGCCACGACGGCCAAGCGCCAACACTCGAGTCCCTCGCCCGACGGCCACACCTGGTTGCAGCAGTAGAAGAGACGTTGCCGTTCTCCAGCAGCCAGGTTTAGGAGCATATGGGTTGTTATTCTTATCCGCTACTGGTGCACTGCGTAGTCTTATCCTACGCAGGGCCCCATCTAGCTTGTGCATAGTTAGTGGTTCCGCGCAGACGGTGATCACCTGTTCCGCTGTCCAGTCCGGACGATGTCGCAGCAGTCAAGCGTGCTGGGCATACGGGATCCCGCAGGGCGGCAGGGCAGCAATTTGTAGAACCGAAGGACCGAATATGTCACCCGGCTACGAGCTACGCCAGGACCTCGTCGCCCAGGACGATGGCGGCGAGGGATAGAAGGGTGCCCATAGGTGAGACGTCAACACGCCAGGACGGGCTGACGGCTCACCTATTTGCCGGGCAGTGCCCTGAAGAGTCTTCAGGCGAGTGGTCTTCTGTTCCAATCACGGATACTCAAAGAGAGTCTGGCACAGTATGGGTTGCGTCTGCAGCGGCCAGCCTCCTGCAGCGAGCATCCACTCAGCCGAATGCGGTTCCGAACTTTTTTCCGGAGAGCACGACGCTCTGCCTGGCACTTGACAGCCCACAGGTTTAGCAGGTAGAGATCAGGAACTGGGGTGTTAGGACGGGCAGTGCACTGTACCATCGCCATCCTGGCCCTGTCCGCGATGGCATCAAGCAAGCTGGCCTCATCGGCCACTTCGCTGCTGTGCCTCCTAAACTAGACTCAATCAGTGTGTGTAGGGAGCGTGTGTCAGAGGCGTTAGGATAAAAGCAAATGAATAGGCCATAGAAAGAATGGCCCCTTGACCCCTTCCTCGTTACTTTGGACAAAACAATCATATTTTCTGTGAATTATTCGGTGAACATGAACCGACTAGCCCAGAAACGTCTGCTTCTTACGTGAAATCAGGCTATAGGCAGTCGTTATGTATACGCATACACCCTACGAGGTCCCTTCCTCTATGAATCAGCTAGGCCGCACCCGTTATATTGGGGTATCTATTTGACCGCCTGGATGTGCGTCAGCATTTGGAGACCACGGACGACCACGGCTCGATCCTAACGCACCAACTCGCTGACTCTTACTGTAGACGCCTAATAGATCGTCTTCAGGGAAATTCGCGGCCGCCAAATGCCCGCCTTCGTCGACAGCTGACGCATTTCAAGCTCAACATCCGCGTTCTTTACCGTCACATCTATCACCCCGACGGCCAACGCTGGGTACCCGTTCTGCCTCGCTCTCTTCGAGCTGATATTCTCAAGGCTTGTCACGATGACATGACTGCTGGCCACCTTGGTTTCCAGAAAACGTATGACCGCATTAAAGGTCGCTTCTACTGGCCTGGCCTATCCGGCAGTGTAGCAAAGTACGTCGCCTCCTGCAACCTTTGTCAGCGCCGAAAGCTCCCGACATCACCTGAAGGCGGCGAGCTGCAACCACTTCCATGTCCATCGGCACCATTCGAAGTCGTTGGCATTGATCTGTATGGTCCTCTTCCAACGACTCCCACTGGCCATCGATGGATAGTGACAGCTGTCGACCACTTGACACGTTACGCTGAAACATCCTGCGTGACTTCGGCCTCCGCTTCTGAAGTGGCTACATTTATGCTTGAAGCCTTAATATTGCGTCACGGTGCTCCTCGTGTCATCTTGAGCGACCGTGGTAAAGCTTTCCTTTCGCAAATTGTGGAGGAATTGCTCAGAGCCTCTGGCACCACCCACAAAACAACCTCCAGCTATCACCCTCAAACCAACGGGCTGACTGAGCGATTTCATCGCACTCTCTCCGACATGATAGCCATGTACATTGAGCCATACCACACAAACTGGGGACGCAATTTTGCCGTTCGTAACTTTTGCTTATAACACCGCCGTACAACGCACAACTGGCTACTCGCCATTCTACCTTGTCTATGGCCGATCACCATCTTCCTTTCTTGACGTCTCGTTCTTGACCGCTCCTGTCACTCCATCCGCATCATCCTGTGAACAGTATGTGTCCCGCCTTCTCCACTGTCGCCAGCTCGCTCGAGTCAACACTGCGGCAAGACAACAGGACCGCAAGAATATACATGACGCATCTCACAGCGCCGTGTTCTTCCGCCCCGGCGACGAGGTGCTACTCCGGACACCAGTGCGCACTCCTGGCTTATGCGAGAAGTTTCAGTTTCGGTTCCTTGGCCCATACACAGTCTTGGAGCAGACCTCCCCCCGTGAACTATCGCGTCGAACCCGTCATTGCTCCAATTGACCGGCGCCGTCGCGGTACCGAGATTGTGCATGTTTCTCGGATGAAGCCTTTCACAAGGCGTTCTCCGCACCTTTTAAGCTGCGGCCAGGATGGCCTCTCACGCGCGGGGGAATTTAGTGTGAGCATTTATGAGGTACTTCTTCATCAACTGTGCATGCTCATCATCACATCGTGTGCTTCATCTTCATCGCTTGTGGGGACACATCTAGATACTGGTCTGTGCCTCCGATGCGACTGGTTCGCCACGTCTTCAAGGAGCATTAAAGGCGTGTAACGTTCTACGTCACAATACTAAAGAGAATCAGGAGCTTCTCGGGCCATCAGGATAGAGAAGCATGCTAAATGCAGTCATACTTTGCAGACCTGGACGTATCATTCATTTTGCCACGCACATTCCTTGTTTCAGTTTGTTGTATTTGTGTACACCCACAAAGACTGTCAGCAATGCTCGGCGCAGACCGCGCCTCAGTGCTCCAGAAGCTTCGCGATTGTAGTAGACTGTTTTGTTAATATATTGTACGCAGCACGCACACAGTCAAGCTTATTCCAGAGTTTGCGCGACCACCAGTGATAAGGCATGATGTATATGATGCATGATGTATAAAAAGACGGTGCGACCCAACGATGATCAGTTTTATCGATGGCCGATGCTCTGTTCGCCGATTTCTTTGCACAGCGTCCCTTGCTTGCTGTAGTTTGAGTTTCCATTTCCCGGCCACAACTTCGGCCGAATAAAGAGTTTCATCTTGAAGACACCGACTGCTGCTTTCGTCAACGTCGCGACCACGTGAGAATATGGTTTCCTTCGCAACACTTTATAGAACTAAGAGATAGAGGAAGTAAAATCATTCGAGCTTACGTAACCTTAACGTTGCCCTCGTATTCGCTCTTGTGTGTGTTGTGGCGAATGGCTATTGTGTTCCTTTTGCACAAACCATGTTATACTACAGGATTGCAAGATAACAATATACATGCTTCCTGGCCTCGATGCAGTGTTTGAGGTTCTTGATTTATATACATATTACCCGGTGGACCAAGCAGAATAAAGAAGCAAGGAAGGAAGCAAACCAAAAGGGAGAAGGCAGGCAGGTTAACCAGAAAGACTTCCGGTTGGCTACCCTACACTGGGAGATAAGGGAGGACAATAGAAGGATGAAAAAGAGAGAGGAAGGAAGAGGAGGAAAAAGGGAGAGAGGGAAAGAGAGAAAAAAGGCAGTGAATTTGCTGCAGCGTGTGGAACTAAAACTTGAAAAAAACAGCGAAAAGTGCAAAGTGCGGTGCAGTTCCACACTTCTCCAGGGTGGAACGGCACCGCAAAAAGTCAGGGGCGTTCGCAGAAGCCCGTCGTCCTCAGAAAGCACAAAAGTGATTCACTGCCTTGCAGGCCGTCGAAAGATGTGGCCGGTGCTGTAGTAGCGCCTACGCGGAAAATTGCCGATCATGCAGTCACCGCAGTGCGTTTGAAAGTACTTGTGTCTCAGAGGCGAAATGAGGACAGTCGCACAGCGGGTTTTCGATATTTTCGTCGGTGCTGCAAACATCCCACGCCGCATGCTCAGTCACTCCGATTAACATTTTATATGCTTTCGTGAAAGCAACTCCCAACCAAAGGCGATAGAGAAGCGAAGCTTCGCGTCGATGAAGGCCGGATGGAGGTTGGAGTAGCAGTGAAGAGTTAAAGGGTCCATGACACCCAATTTGCGATCATAATCTGTGTTACGTGGGTATATCCCTGCGCGTTCAAAAAGCAAGCTGGCGAGATGTGAGTGCATTTCGTCGGGCGGTTAATTTATAATTGAATATTTTTCATACACGCGTGCTGCCTGAGAGTCAGGCAACACTGGCACACTCGCGAGCCGTGACGTAGCAAGCTTCTTGCTGTGCGAGCGTCTGCATTACGGCGAACAATTTTGTTCCCTGGTCAGCAGCCCATGCAATCTAACCTTTTCAGCGGTCTTCAGCTTGGCATTAAATCTAAGCGGTTTGCAGCGGCTGAAACTTTGGTAGAAGGCAACATGCTGCATGTGACTTCACGCAGGCCATGCAAAATGACGGTCGGCGGTGGTGGGCGGAGTTTATAGTTGGGGACTTTAAGGGCCTATTTTTAACTAATATTTTCGTACACTGCATTTTTCATGTATATGTATAGGTAGAATAGACCCTCTACTTCTATTTTTTGTTGGAAACCGCAAATTGTCGGGTGACCGTGTCATGGCCCATTTAAGTTGATGCAGTAAGGTATGTCTTATATTTGGCGCGCTCCACTCAGTCAGTGTGAGACTGCGGGCCAGTGGGCGAATCTGCCTCGCAGCGTGTGTTCTTTAAAGCGGAATTGTAGCGATGTTTGCTTCCTGATGTGATGCGTGAGCAACGTTACTTCGGAATAATTTCCACTGATACCACAATGTCCAGCTGACTACTGAAAGTCATTGTCGTGGACTTTTGGTATTACGTGGTGGGGTAGTTTCACGGTTTCATACATCAACTGCTCGGAATAACTGACGTTCTCAGCGAACTGTATTGTTGTTTGGCTATTCGGGGGGGGGGTGAGGAGGTCTTACTTTCTTCCCAAGCGTTCAACCGGTACGCTATACTTTATCACGCACAGCATTGTTAGCACGTGTAAATAAGTACATTCTCTCTTACTTCACAGTGCTCTGGTGATCATAAATATGGTGCACATAGCTTTCACTTGTGTGTCTTTCAGTTGCTATTATTCCAGCCAGTTTAAACAATATTTTCACAATACTGTTATGCACTTTTCGTTTTTTTTGCGTCTACCATGTTGTTTTTCCAATTCACAGCTTCACGAATAGAAGCAGGTAAGTTATGTAATGTACGTGTATGTCACGTCAGTGTGTAAAATGCACCTATTATGCTCCTTCCGGCCTAATATACTGATGCCTACTTGCACACTCGTGCTCAGACGATTCCTTAGTTTACTATTTCGAAACCATTGCATGTTTCAAAGCTGCTATGCAGAGATAGGCGAAAATTTTGATTTGCCGTTTTTATTACCACTTCCTCGAACAAGCGAGCGTTGTTTCCCTTTCCATTGCCCGAAAATGTTGTTTGCTTACCAGTTCTTCCTGGAAATTTTATAAAAACATAATAGAAGTTAAGCCAGCTTCGCTTGGCGAACACAGATGAAACAGCGAAGCTGGTGGCGAGCAGTGGGCGTGAATGAAGTGGAATGAAGTGGGTTGACTGAAGTGGGGAATGACGTGACAAAACTGGTTGGGTGAAGTTGGAGGGGTGCCAGGCACAATAGTGGGTGTAGTGGTGAGTTGTGAGAGTAGTGAGTGTGGTGGGAGGAGTGGGGGGCGTAGTGGGGGGAGTTGTGGGAGTAATGAGGAGTGGGAATAGTGAGCAGTGGGAGTGGTAGGAGGAGTGGCACATACCCGTAGTGGCATTTACACCCTTTTTTTGTGGGGTGAACTTCACTATGATTTAGGACCTGCGATGGTCTCCGGGCATAAAAGTTTCGACGAAGAACAGCTTCGCTTTTTACAATGAATGCATTTATGTGTGTTGTATGGTAATTGGCAGCCCTCAATTCGTAATTATCTTAAACGCCATGAGTTATCTGGTAGTGAACATGTGGATATTCAGTTCATTTCAGGTTATTTGGACCAGACATTCCATAGGTTGAAAAGACAAAATGCTGATTATCTCGGCCTGACCAGGGTCCCCCCCCCCCCCCCACACACACACATTTTCGCAGATGAAGCACAACATAAAAATACAGAAATCTCTGTCTATTTTTTTAGGAGCTTGTTCGGCAAGCTTCTAAAGCTCGCGCGCCTTGTCCGGCGGCGATGGCGTGTACAGTTCTCCGCTCACTGCGCATGCGCGTCCCCTCCCTCTCTCCTCTAGGCATCCCTCCCCGCGGCGTCCACACTCCCACTGCCCATGCGCGTTCCCCCTCTCTCCTCTCCTACGCTCCCCCCTCCCTCGCCTCGCGACGCCGACGCAGGCAGCGTCTGTAGCGAGTTTCTTGGTGCGCGTCGCCCTCTCTCTCCTCCTCTCCTACGCTCTCCCCCTCTCTCCTCTGGGCATCCCTCCCCGCGGCGTCCACACTCCCCACTGCGCATGCGCGTCCCCCCTCTCCCTTTTCTCCTGCGCGTCCCCCCCTCTATCGCCTCGCGACGCCGACGCACGCACAGTCTGCTAGCGAATTTCTTGGTTGAAAAAACCGACTGCTCGCGCTGCACAACCGTTCACTGGCCACCCCGTATATATGGCAATGGATCTTGACCTCCAAGGTGGTGCCGGTGGGGAGATTTCTCCTGTGCGTTGTTGAACAATAAAAATTCGCAGCGTGCGCGTTAACTAAAAGCGGAGTGCGGGTCTCTGTGTCCAGTCGAAGTATGTGTCTCTCATTACCCATTAGCAGCGATTGCCATGTTCCAGAAGGAAACACCAGTCCATCACTGCGTGCTTTGCACCTCCCCAGGTTTCTATCCTGCGCAACGCTGCGATGAGCGCCAGCGTCAACGCCGCCCCCAGTGTAAGCGTTAGCGCCCGCTGCTTCGCATCTACACATGGTTCCCTTTAGCGGGAGATGGCGTAATTTTCTCTTCGCCGGGAGCTCAGGCAGTGAAAACTTCGTTGCCGCTCGGCCGCATGAACACCGCACAGCAGCGCGGCGGGCTCGCAACGAACAGCAGCTGGGGCTCGCGGCCCGAGCGCCGCATGTAATGTGTATATAACAACGTTGTCACGTCTATATATGATGGTAGAAGATGTGTACGGAGGATTCGCGGTTTACCCGATCATCTCCGAGCAAGCTCCTCCAACATCATTCACTTTGTGGATATGGCGTGATTTTTTTAGGCACACGCAAGCAATATTCAAATAATACAAACAACATCTTAGCATTCACTTTAAATAATAGCAGTTCAATAAACACCAATTTGCCCATAGCAAGAAAAAAAAAGAAAAAAGAAACATGTGAAAAACTCAAACCAGGAGAATATTAGGACAGAGCACTATGTACAATACAGAATGCAAAATATAATACTGAAAGTTATGAGTCAATTTTACCCATTTAAACAAAAGTACAAACACACTAAAAGAAATATTTCTAAACTGATAATATTTTAGGGCAGAGTGTAAGGAAGAAATTACATTTTAACATTTTTCTTTAGGTTATTTTCAGTATTACCTGCTCCTAAAAGTTCACGGACATAGCTATAGTTGTGAAGTAGATTAGGTAAGACAAGGTTTGGCTTCCATAGGTTATCCTGAATAATTGGAGTCAAAATCTCTCATAACTGCCCACGTTGGTTCGAATTTCTTTGCCGATAAATATAGTGAGTTTAAGATTGTACACTTGGTAGACAGTAAGTATCTGAAGCTTGCCAAAAAGTAGAGGAATGTGTTCCCTATCTAGGCGATCTTTTATGCAGCGTACAGCCCTTTTTTTGTAAGAGTTATAGCCTGTCAATTAGTTTCTGAAGTTGTGCCCCGAATTACAAGACAGTAATGTACATGTAAATGAACTAAAGGGTAATATAGCTGAAGCTTCAGCAAGTTTAGAATTACAGACCTGAGCTTGCACAAAACAAAATTCGATCTAGACATATTTGCATTTATTTTGTTTATTTGCGATGTCCAGCTCAGGTTCTCATTGAAACGTACAACTAAATTTTAACAAAGGGACCGCTTACATTTTGTTATTTTTAAACCAGGCAGAAATGTCCTGAACCTCACCCTTGTTATTGCTCTAAAATAAAAGTGAATTTAGTTTTAGTAACGTTCAGTTGTAGTTGGCTCGGATCTAGGCAGTATCAGAGAGAGGCCAAGCACTCGTTTGCTTTCATCTCTAGACCTCTTAAAGGGCTACCAGGGAAAAAGAAGGTCGTATCATCTGCATACATGACTGTAGAGGAACTTAGTGGCACGTGGACGATATCACTGATTTAAATAATCAAAAATAGGGGCCCAGTATGGAACCGTGTGGCACACCTAGTTTCGCTGGTTTTAACGCGATAGCCATAAATAGCTCGTTTCACAGAAATTCCGGAGTCGGCGTCGGTGTCATTGGTCGTGAGGGAAAAATCATCATCTTGTCCGTGACCGAAAAATCAAGAAATCTGCAAACAAAATTGTAAATAATAAAAATATTAGGTTCCAATGAGAATCTAACCCAGGCCGTCTGCGTGGCAAGGAGGTGTTCTACCACAAGCCACACCTCTGCTTGGAAATACATTGAAAATAACTTGGCTGCTTGGAAATGAAGTGAAAATAACTTTCATGCTTCACAAACACACGCGCAGTGTATATAGGCGTCGCAATATAACATGTAATATCGCAGTAATATTGCGTGGTACAAGCGTACATTGCCATCGGGCGTCAGAACATGTGACTATCATAGTGACTTCGTAGTTTGAAGCCGGCCACCCATTACAAAAGGCACACACATTACTGCGCGTATTCCCTTAAGACCACGTTGTGGGTGCATAGCAAGTTCGAAAAGACTTCGCGCGCATAATTGCTCGTGGTTTAAAGCATGCTACCGATTAAATAGGGTACACACCTTAGCGCAAGCATTACGGTACACTAACGTAGTGGGGGCAATGATACTTCGAAAAAGAAGTTTCCCGCGCAATTTAAACTTCTCGAGTAACATCACACAATAAAAAGTATGAACTAAGTGGTTGAAGTACGCACTAGGGACAGGATATCGACAGCGCGTTCAACTCTTAAAGGCGATGCTATAGGGTGCCCAAATTTTTTAAACTGTGATTTATACCCACAAATAAACGTATACTTTAACCTGTCCCTTAAATATCTACGTATTAACTCTAGGACAAGACCTCGAGCGCCATAACATGGCAATATTTTTTAATGGAATATTATGCTTAACCGAGTTGAATGCCTCTCAAAAGTGTAAAAATTCCCAGGGTGAACTCGTCTATATCTTTAGCTGTTTTTTCTTAAACACGAAGGAATGACATTACTATAGATTCCTTTTCATGAAAGCCGAAATATTCCCTGACAAGTAATTTATGGTCATCAAGAAACTTTGTTATCCTTGCTTTTTATTACGTTCTCTAACATCTTCGAGAATAATGGTCACACCGATATCGGCCGGTAAATAATAAAATCATTATTATACACATCTTTATGTTTATCACAGATTCTCGGTAAGTGGTAGACTTCTTTTCGAGTTATATTGCTAAGACGACGGTAATTAGCAGAGAAGCGAATCGACCCATCCTCCTTCTTAACAAAAACAACTGGAGAGGCCCAGGGGCTATTCGAAGGCTGGATGACGCCGCCCTTCATCATGTCAGCTACTTGGTCGTCCATCATCTGGCACTGTGTGACGGACACGAGATAGGGTCTTTGCCGCAGCGGCGTATTGTTACCCATTTGATGCGGTGACTTAGAGCTGATCTGTGGCAGAGGTGAGCATGCTGGCAGTCACAGGAGAAATGGAACTTGTCGCGGAAGTGTAGAAGCTGGTTGGGTTGAGAAACGGCTACGCGTCGGCGATGGAGCTGCTCAGTACACCAGTCGTAGTCATCGGCTGCACGGAGTCACAGGCAACTCCAGAGACTTCGTGTTTGGCGGTGGAACCAAGTTGCATGCCAATGATATACGTGGGTCGACACTGGACACGCACAACGCACTCTCCACGAAGCAGCGTTATAGAACATGAGAACAGCTTCAAGACGAACAGTCTTCTGACGCCATCACAAATTTCCAAAATGTCAAAAGACAGCGGGAAACATTTGCGTCGGACGAAGATGGCAGATGACGCAAAAAAAATGCGTTTGACATGAAGACACTGTTGGAGAACGCTGCGGCAAGCGTGAAGAAGTGCGGCGGTATTGAAACTCTTCCGAAACAAATAGTTTGTCGTCGACTTCACGAGCATCAATTAACGGGCGTCGCAAAGCGCTTCAAATACCACTCTAGCGTGACAGCAGTCGATGACGGCCTTATTAGGGGAAACAAGTTCCAGCCCAAAATGAGGTCATGGGCAAGAATGCCGTAGTGAAAATTCAACGACGCAGGGGATAGCCTTAATCACAACACGATAAGAACATGCAGCGCCCAGCATG
>JALIZH010019700.1:0-10681 GCA_030522465.1 Rhipicephalus appendiculatus | reverse complement strand
CCGAGTCCAAGAATTGGCGTATGAGCACGTGTTCTGAGAACTGCGGCCTCTAATTGCTTTGAGAAGAGGTTTATTGGCAGTATGTTTCTTCTGTGGTGATACTGCGAATGCAACGCAGCGAAAACAGACCGTAGCACCGGCTAGCAAGATGGCAGCAACCAGAAGCGCGCGGCGAGCGAGCCGAGCGAGCCCAGCACCCGAGCGTTGGCGATGCTGCTGACCGGCGACGCCTCTTCTTCTTCACAATTCGCCCCGCCGAAGAAGAGCCATCCTGGCGACCTAAGAGTCTGGCGGCAGAGGGCTATGGTATGGCTTGAGACGGGCCACGTGGACGAGGTCACGTCCACGCCGGCGCATGTCGTCAGATGGGGAAACTGGCTCAATGAGAAAATTGACAGGGGAGGTTTGCTCCAAAACGCGGTAAGGACCCTCGTACTTTGGGACGAGTTTTGAGGAAAGCCCAGAAGTTTGGGAAGGGACAGCCAGCCATACAAGAGATCCCGGAGAATAGCTGGGACTTCGACGTGGGTCGGCGTTGTTGTCCTTCTGGCGTTGTTGCTCTTGTGACGCAAAGCTGCGCGCGAGTTGGCGGCACTCTTCCGCTTGTCGGGCAGCTTCGGACACAGGTGGGCATTCGGAAGCGTCAGGACGGTATGGAAGAAGAGTGTCGATGGTGTGCGAAGGGTCGCGTCCATACAGGAGGAAGAAAGGTGAGAATCCCGTGGTAGCCTGTGTCGCGGTGTTGTATGCGAACGTTATGAATGGAAGAACGCGGTCCCAGTTGTCATGATCAGATGTCACATACATCGCGAGCATATCGCCGAGTGTGCGGTTGAAGCGTTCTGTGAGTCCGTTAGTTTGCGGGTGGTATGCCGTGGTCCTGCGATGAACAACGTGGCATTCGGAAAGGAGAGCTTCGATGACTTCCGAGAGAAAGGATCGACCTCGGTCACTGAGGAGTTCTCGAGGCGCGCCATGTCGAAGGATGAAGTGGCGGAGGACGAAAGACGCTACGTCCCGCGCTGTGCCACTTGGTAGGGCAGCAGTCTCGGCGTAGCGTGTTAAGTGGTCCACAGCGACTATGATCCACCGATTGCCATCCGGTGTCATCGGAAGTGGGCCGTAGAGATCAATCCCGACGCGATCGAAGGGTTTGGCAGGGCACGGAAGTGGTTGCAGGGCTCCAGACGGGCGCAAAGGTGGCGATTTGCGACGCTGACAGTCAGGGCAGCACTGAACAAATTTTCGTACGAAATTGTACATTCCGCGCCAGTAGTAGCGATGGCGAATACGGTCGTACGTTTTGAAAACTCCGGCATGGCCACATTGCGGATCGTCGTGGAAGGAGGCACATATTTGTGACCTTAAGCTGCGGGGAAATGACCAAGAGCCATTTACGGCCATCGGGAGCATAGTTGCGGCGGTGAAGTAGCCTATCACGAATGGCGAAATGAGCAGCTTGGCGTCGGAGAGATCGGGATGCTGCAGTAGTCGATGATCCGGAAAGATAGTCGAAAAGTGACGCGATCCACGGGTCATGGCGTTGTTCAGTAGCCATGGAGTCAAAGTCGAGAGTTGAGACCGAGAGTTTGGAATTCGTTCCGCAGGTGGAGTCTGCAGGGTAGAGGGGAACGGGACAAGGCGTCTGCGTCAGAGTGCTTACGGCCGCTGCGATAGATGACGCGAATATCATACTCCTGGATTCGGAGTGCCCAGCGTGCTAGCCGGCCGGAGGGATCTTTCAACGTGGCGAGCCAGCACAGGGCGTGGTGATCCGTTACCAGGTCGAACGGGCGACCGTACAAATATGGGCGGAACTTGCTAAGCGCCCATACTAGAGCCAAGCACTCCTTTTCCAGTGACGCTGTAATTGGCCTCTGCTTTCGTGAGCGTGCGACTCGCATAGGCGACGACGTATTCGGATGGGCAAGGCTGCTGCGGAGGCCTGCGAACCGCCTGGGCATACGTAAGGGGAGCGGCTACGGGCTGCATAGCCGGCGCATACGTAAGAGGCACGGCCACAGGCTGCTGGTGGTGTGCGACAGGAACAGCTTGGGCGACCTCTTCGGCAATAACAGTGCGGAGCGTTGGCGGCAGACGAGAGGACGGCTCCTGTGTGAAAGGGACCATAGAAAGTTGACGAGCAACTTCTTCGCGCACGAAGTCCTTGATCTCCTGAAGCGTCGGCGATTGCTCGGGAACGGTAGCGAGACTCGATAGCGAGTCGGCGCGCGATGAGAACGGCCGAGTCAGGGCGCGTTGCTTCCTCAGCTCGTCGTAGCTTTGACACAATGTGACGACTTCCGCAACGGTGCCAGGATTCCTAGCCAGGAGCATCTGAAACGCGCCATCATCAATCCCTTTGAGGATGTGCTGTATCTTGTCAGACTCGGGCATGGCGGTGTTGACACGGTTACAAAGAGCGACGATGTCTTCAATGTAACTCGTGAACGTTTCTGATGTTTGCTGTGCTCGAGTGCGCAAGCGCTGTTCGGCGCGGAACTTGCGGACAGCGGGTCGGCCAAACACTTCAGAAAAAGATGTCTTGAAGACTGACCATGTCGGGATGTTGCTTTTGTGGTTGTGATACCACATTTCAGCAACGTCAGTGAGGTAAAATATGACATGAGTCAGCTTGTCGGGATCATCCCACTTGTTATGAGCGCTCACCAGTTCGTAGTTGGTAAACCAGTCTTCCACGTCCATCTCATCGGCATCCGCTGAAGACCTTTGGGTCCCTGAGGCGAGTAACTCCGGTGCCGTTGCCGGACTGGGCGGAAGAGGCAGGTTGCGCTTCGTTGGTTGTCATGATGGGCGGGAGTGTTCGGCTTCGGAGCTCCAGGTTCAGTTGACGGGGAATCTTCAGCACCCTCCACCAATTGAGAAGAGGTTTATTGGCAGTATGTTTCTTCTGTGGTGATACTGCGAATGCAACGCAGCGAGGCAGACTGTAGCACCGTCTAGCAAGATGGCAGCAACCAGAAGCGCGCGGCGAGCGAGCCGTGCGAGCCCAGCACCCGAGCGTTGGCGATACTGCTGACCGGCGACGCCTCTTCTTCTTCTTCACGGCTTCAAAAAAGCTGAAAGCTTGCACTAAGCTACGCAATGCTCGATACATAGCGAAGCTGATCGGTCTCACGCAATCGTAACATCAAAGTTCAACCCCGCTACAGCCACGTTCAAGCAAAAGCTCAGCAACGCTGCAGCCAAGTTCAAGCCAAGTTCAAGCAAATGTTCAGCATCGCTACAACCAAGTTCAAGCAAAGTTCGAGCTAAAGTTCAATATCGCTACGGCCAAGCTCAAGCGATGCTAAAGCAAAAGTTCTGCCTTGATACAGCAATAAATAAGCATGAGACCAATCAGCTTCGCTGTGCGTCGAGCAATGAGCCGGCTTAGTGCAAGCTTTGAGCAATTTTGTTTACAACCAAGTCAGGAAGGCAGTAAGATCGTTCTCAAGTAACGGTACGGAGCAACAAACGTGACGTAACATACTGTGCTTCTGGCAATTAATGAATTCCACGAAAAAAAAACATGGCTGAACCCTCCGTCACAGGAATCGGTGTAACACGAAAGGTGAGACGTGTCTTCACAGATGTATGCACGGTTTTTTAGGGCGCATGGGCATTTCGGTTGTGCTTCTTTGTTTATCACTTGCCCACCGTTCTCTCCCCTAATATACCATGTAGGGCGCATGTGCGTCTTGGGTTTCCTTTCCGAGTAGATGTTTTAAGGGGCGAAGCTCCTCAGGGCCTAGCCTTGTCCGGCGTCCGTCACGCTACACAAAACTGAACACCTGCACAACGAAAAACGAGAACATCTGTGTGAAAAATGGGCACATCAATCAAGTATATGACAGAACAATACATTATCACCTGCGCCGTCCGTCTGTCCGTCCGTCCGTGCGTCCCTCCATCCGTGCGTCCATCCGTCCGTGCGTCCGTCCATCTGCCCGTCCTTTATACTAGTCGGAGACTTGAACGTAGACATTATGGACCTTAGGACGTAGCTTCGCCCACTGGTCACTGTTCACTTAGTGGAGATGCGTCGATTTTTAGGGGCGAAGCTCCTTAATACCTGTCGTTCGTGCGTCCCTTGTATGTCGTAGCCACCTGCTGATGACGATGACGATCGCGATAGCGATCGTCATCCCCACTATGCGATCGCGATCGCGATCGCATAGTGGGTATGGAATGTACCCACTATGCGTCATAACGATGACGCTGATGACGATGACGATCGCGACATCGTCATCCCCACTATGCGATCGCGATCGCGATCGCATAGTGGGTACATGGAATGTACCCACCTATGCGTCATAACGATGACGCTGATGACAGCCGACGATCGCGATAGCGATCGTCATCACGATCGCATAGTGGGTACATGGAATGTACCCACTATGCGTCATAACGATGACGCTGACAACGATGACGATCGCGATGCCATACAACACATGGCATCGCGATGCATTATGGAATGTACACTATGCGTCATAACATTGGCCCTTTGATGACGGTGACGATCGCGATGTCATACAACACATGGCATCGCGATATGGTCTCACATGCACATCGTTTGACCACATGCAACCAACCACCATCACGGCTTCGATAATGTACCTCCGGAGCTTCGCCCACTCATCATCATTCACTCCGCGGATATGCTGTGATTTTTTTTATAAATTGTTGCTAGTTCCCAGCATGTGTAGTCGTCAATACTCCTGTTCGTGTGTACGCGTCTTTGGAGACTGGGTTCGACGATTTTCCAAGCAGTAGTTTATTATTTATTGTACATTCATGTATGATAGCTTGCCCAATGACTCTTCATGTTTGGCATGCACCCACATTGACGCCCAGTGGCGCATCTCCATCCCGATTCCTAACGCTTATAAAAATTGCTGCAGATCGACGAAGTGAATGCCGATGATGGAGCGAAGCTCCGTAAACTAAATGATAAACGATATAAACAATGTTTATGAAATCCATCTGTCCGTCCGTCCGTCCATAGATGCAGGGACAGATGCACGGATGGATGGACGGACGGACGGACGGGCGGACTTGATGCACGGACGAACAGAAGCGCGGACGGACGGACGGACGCACGCACGGACGGACATACAGATGCGCGGACGGTCGGACAGGACAGATGGACGGACGGACGGATCGACAGATGCTCGGGCGGTCGGACGGACAGATGCACGGACAGAGTACGGTCTATTTTAAACCTATATGCGCGCTATGAGCGCTCTATGTACGGTATATGTAACACCTGTGTTTTGGTCCGACGGGAAGCTACGACAACGACGGCGTCAACGGACATCGTGTGAGCCTAAGGAGCTTCGCTGCTAATAATGGTTTAACAATTGTAATAGCTAAAGTTGTTCACATATACCTAGACGTGGCATATGGTGAAGCCCACGCAAATATTGCGTCAACAAGCATATGTACACAGTGGTTGTTGATATTGTCACGTCACCTCAGAGGTCCAGGCGAGGTTTATTGATCGTCGAGCAGCAGGGCTCTTGGCAAAACAGCGTCGGCTAATCTCGCTCTCCAAAAAAAGGATAGCGCGCGCACTTCTTTCTTTCGCGAGCTGTGCCACTGGTCATGCATTTCACCCACTACTGCAGGTGGCATTATTCCCCCCCTTCGCGAAATAGGGCATCGCCTCGATGCTCCAGGAAAGGTCTGAGGAAAACAAAATAGAAATCACGCAGCTTAGACAACGCAAAAGTACAAGAATGGTAGAATGTCCCGCACGCACAGTCAATGAATAATGAGGCGATGTCATTCACACAAATAAAGGAAAACAAACAAGTGAACGGTAGGGGGAAATTATGGGCGCGCAAAATAAGGTTTCATGCGCACGACATGAACTATGTCGGAGCTCGGTTGTCTTCCTTGTGTTCGTGTTGACGACGCAGTGTCCGGAACCACTTCGTACGTGACGTCACTCACGCGTCGTAGCACTTTATAGGGACCGAAGTACCGACTAAGCAACTTCTCGGAGAGGCCGCGGCGACGAACAGGGGTCCAGACCCAAACTTGGTCTCCTGGATTATAGGTCACGTCTCTGTGGTGGGTGTTGTAGCGCCGTGCATCTGCCTGCTGTTGCAGGTCGATGTGCAGCCGCGCGAGCTGGCGAGCTTCCTCGGCACGCTCTGCAAATTCGTCGGCGTCAGTTGTCAACTGATCAGCGTCTTCACAGGGAAGCATAGCGTCCAACATCGTCTGAACTTCGCGGCCGTAGAGAAGGCAAAATGGTGTGAATCGCGTTGTCTCTTGAACGGCGGTGTTATACGCGAACGTCACGTATGCCAGGATCCGATCCCATGTTTTATGTTGGACGTCGATGTACATGGAGATCATGTCTGTGACTGTCTTGTTTAGTTGCTCGGTAAGTCGGTTCGTCTGTGGATGGTAAGCAGTCGTCTTTCGATGCCTGGTGTTGCTCAGTCGAAAAACTTCACCCATAAGCTGCGCAGTGAACGCTGTACCTCTGTCTGTTATAACTGCAGAGGGAGCACCATGACGCAGTACGATGTGAAACATGAAGAACTGCGCAACCTCCGAAGCTGTGGCTCGTGGGATTGCCTCCGTCTCGGCGTAGCGTGTCAGATAGTCTGTTGCGACAATTACCCACTTGTTGCCGTCGGTAGACAGAGGAAAAAGGGCCGAGAATGTCCATGCCTACTTGGTCAAATGGTTTGCGAGGTGGGTCAATTGGTTGAAGAAGCCCTGCCCGCTTACTGGATGGTGTCTTTCGGCGCTGGCATTCCCGACAGCCTTTGACGTACTGCTTGACGCTTGTCGAAAGTCCGGGCCAATAGTACGTCTCACCTACTCTGGCGAGTGTTCGTGAGTAGCCTAGGTGGCCAGATGTGGGCTCGTCATGACAAGCGAAGAGGACGTCGTCCCGCATATCCCTCGGAACCACGAGGAGGTAGGCGCGTCTCGAAGAACGGGTGTTTTTCTTATAGAGGACGTTGTCTCGAAGGCAGAAGGAAGTCAACACGCGAGATAGATGGCGTGGTATAACTGCGGTACGACCCTCTAAATAATCGATGATCGGTCGAATCTCGTCATCGTCTCGCTGTTGCCTGCTCAAGTGCGACGAGCTAAGGGCGCCTAGAAAACCATCGTCGTCTTCTGCTTCTTGACTGACGGGATGAATGGGCGCACGTGAGAGTGTGTCGGCGTCTTCGTGTTTTCGGCCAGACTTGTAGATGATGGTGACATCGAATTCCTGTAGGCGCAAGCTCCACCTGGTAAGTCGTCCTGAGGGATCACGTATGTTCACCAACCAACAAAGGGCAAGATGGTCCGTCACCACTTTGAATGGACGACCATAGAGGTAAGGGCGAAACTTGGTGATCGCCCATACCACTGCGAGACACTCTTTCTCTGTGGTCGAGTAATTCGCCTCGGCACGGGACAGTGATCGGCTGGCATAGGCTATTACTCTTTCCTCTCCGTGTTGATGCTGGACGAGCACTGCGCCGAGGCCGATGTTACTGGCGTCAGTATGCACCTCCGTGTCAGCATCATCGTCAAAATGTGCCAGAACGGGTGCTGACTGCATGCGCTGTCGTAGTTCGGCAAAAGCAGCCTGCTGCTCACTAGCCCAAACAAATGGCGCGTCGTCTCTTGTAAGCCGAGTCAAGGGTTCCGCTATAGTTGAAAAGCCTTGAATAAATCGTCGATAATAGGCGCACAAGCCTAGGAAGCGCCGGACAGCCTTCTTATCGGTAGGAGCTGGAAATGCGGCTACAGCGGTAAGCTTAGCCGCATTTCCAGGGGCGTTTGTGAAGCGTCATACAGGTCCGTCGGTAGTGCAGTGGGTAGAGCGCCCGGCACCTGTCGCCGTGGACCGAGAGTTCGTGGGTTCGTTTCCCAGGTGATTCGCGTCAATGAAAATTTTTCTTCTACTTTTTTCCTTATCATCCATTAGTGGGATTTTACTAACATCATATCCGTGACAAAACTACGTCAGTGAAGTCTTGCTGCACCCCGGCATAAAACTCTTTCGCGTTAAAATGTTGTCTTCATTTCCCTCCATGACACGAAAGGTGGGGAGCCGCAGCTACTGTAGAGCGAGAAACATGAAACTTTTTCGCAAAATGCGCCCTGCATTGACCGAAAGCTTACCAGCGTTGTTTTCTTCTATAACACAAGCTCGCAGCTAGGTCTCACAATGCGGTCTCCTACGCCCGCGCGTAAAAATATATCGTGCGCCGTCCGCGGCGACTTGGTCAAGTAATGAAGTCTTAAATGAGTACAGAGGTAATGTGAGATGCTGAGTTTCCATCAGTGATGTAAAAGCAACCAAGCCCTACTTTCCACTCAGTAATGCATGTTGATGCGCATGATGTCAAGAAAAGACAGAAAGATGGGTCAGGTGACATGTTTAGAGACCGGCCAGCCCTTTACCAGGGCTGGGCATACAGGGGTATCGCGAGAGTATCTTGTAGGTACATTTTAGTACGTGTATTCCTGTATTTGAATGTATTTTGATCTCAGTAGTGAAATACTTCTACGATGTATCGACTGTATCGCGGCACTGTGCGGCACTCTCGGTATATCGCTACTTTTTGGCGGAAATGAGCGGACGTGTTTCCAATGGGGTAAAGGAAGACTGCTCACATCGCAGCTGTTTAATCCAGGCGTAATGTGTTTCCTAAATCCGAAAACTATCATAATCATGAACCGGCGCGCACTCTGTTCGTCCGTTTCTTCATCTTCTGCTTCTCTCCCAGAACATGTGCGCCGATTTGTCCGGTGGGGAATGCAATAACTCTGATGGGCAAGAGAACGAATACAGAGAGAGAAAGAAAGAGATGGAAAAGAAAGTCAAGAAGAGTAATAGAGAGAAAGAAAGATAGGAAAAGAAAGAAGGCGAGAGAATGGATAACAGGGCGAGAAAGAAAACGAGAAATAGAAAGAAAGGAAAGATTAACGGAGAAAAAATATAGAGAGCAAGAGATACAAAGAAACATGCACAAAAAAGACATTAAAAAAGACAGCTACCCTGGTGACGTATTGTATAGTATAGTATAGCAAGGGGTGGGAAAGGGAAGTGAGGGTGAGGAAGAGGGCAACGCCGCCAGCTCTGCCGATTCGTCAGTCTTTGTACCACTAGTGCGCCGCTGCCCAATGTTTGTTTCTTTGTTTGGGGTTTTTCTTTTTTTTTTTTTTTTTGCACTGTGGATGGATGGATGGATGCTATGAGCGTCCCCTTTATAACGGAGCGGTCACAAGTGTGCCACCAGGCTCGTCAAATAAAGAAAAAATATCTTTTTCGTCTTCATTTGTTTTTTAAGTTGGCCTTAATGCCTTAATTGTCTATTTCGACTAAATATATCTCACTATAGGAAAAAAAACGCAAATTCATAGCCCAGTTCTTTGCCCTTTACGGCAGAATGTCCTTAGCAAAGGCGCGCCGCCGGCGGCGAAGAGACCCGAAAAGAGATATAGCCGTGATACAGGAAGTTATGGCTCATGGAGGCGGTATTTATTCGTTATAACGTTAACTTCTGCTCGTCTGCAGCGGTAACGAGTCTTATTATTATTATCATTATTTTTTTTTCGAGTATTGTTTTGACGGCGAACTGACACTTCCTACTAAGAAGGAAAAACAGCGCTGAAATTTATGCGAACACAAAGGAAGACGGACGACAACAGGCGGTGACTTACAACGGACCTTTATTTTGTAATGTGGACACACTTATTCCATGGCAGTCAACACACGTGACTACCACCAATGGGATATTTTCCATTCTCTTTTCCCTTTTTTTTGCACAATGAACCAACTTGTTGAAGCCTTAACCCTAGCGACACCTTTCTAGAAGACCGCCTGTCTGGAGAAGTTACTGTTGCTTAAGCGAAATGAACGCAACGACCTTCTCAGCAAACTTAAGTTATGTGTAAAGTCCATACTTTTTCTTAGTTCATGGGTGTTCGTTATTGAGTGGTGCGATATGCTTGACTTGCAAGCTACAATGCACTTGCAGCATTATTCAAAATATTACGGTGCACTTATTAAATGCTTTTGCGGAGCATCAGCATCGGCAAAGTAAAAATGTGCTCCAGTCTGTGTATTCTTGTATCTGTATTCCTGTGCCTGTATTCTAGAATAAATTTTACAGCGCAGCTGTTAAACTTCTTGTTATGCGCTGCAGAGCCGAAAGGCCCGCGCTCTCTTCACCGGTGTGTGATTTGTCCGGTGTATGATGCAATAACTCTTGTGGGCGAGAGAACAAATGCAGAGCGAAAGAGAAAGAAAGATATAAATACAGAAAAAAGGCAAGAAAGACAGAAAAGACAAAAACACAGAGAAACAAAAGAGGGAGAAATAGATATGGGAAGAAAAGGACACAAAAGAAAGATAGAAAAATATCAGGAGCCCCTGCCCTATATATCGAGGAAACAGGGGCAAACGAAGATAGGCGTGGGCGTGCCTGACGCGCTGCTTTTCTTTCTTTCTTCCTTTCTTTCTTTCTTTCTTCCTTTCTTTCTTTCTTTCTTTCTTTCTTTCTCCCTTTCTTTCTTTTCTTTTTTTCCCTTTCTTCCCTTATTTCTTTCTTTCTCCCTTTCTTTCTTTCTCCCTTTCTTTCTTTCTTTCTCTCTTTCCTTCTTTCTTTCTCCCTTTCTTTCTTTGTTTCTTTCTTTCTTCCTTTCTTTC
>JALIZH010019699.1:0-128161 GCA_030522465.1 Rhipicephalus appendiculatus | reverse complement strand
GCGCTCGCCTGGCTCGCCGCAGCTGCCGCCTTGTCCGTTCGCCCGCAACACCTGCCACGTTAGCGCCGTTCAACCCGTGACGCCACCCGTGCGCAACGCTACTGCTTCGCATCCCAATCAGGCTTCCCTTTGGGAAGATGCACCTAATTTTTCGTTTCTCCCGTTCCCACGTGTTGCACGGAGGGGAACATACAGTGAGACGTAACATTCCTGCAATGTGCTTTGAAAAGCCTTTGTGAGCCTCCCGCACTTTCACCAGAATGTAGAGGGGGCGAGCGTGCCTGGAGCTAGAAAAGCAGTCTGGGAACGAGGGTTGTGGTTGGAAAACATTGCTGCGGGAAAGCCAACTTACAGGTGTTTTTAAAGCTTACGCAAGGGGGCCGTTCACTATTTTGCGAAGTGTCCATTGCAAGTGGCACTCCTTTCTCTTCTTACTATCAGTTTTTCAAATATTCATCAAAAATTATGGGCACCTTACGCACTTGTGGTGTGAAGGCTGTGGGAGCAGCGGAGCCTTGTGCTCCTCCATTCCCTTTCCTACCACCTCATACATGACTCCACTAGCCATTAGCCTGTATCCTCCTCCCTTCCCCCCTCTCCAGCATCACTTCCGTTTCCCACACCCTTCGTATGCTTTAATGCACATGGCAATGCCATACTTTCTTTTTTGTTATTTCGCTTTATGTTGGTTTTAGCATAATTAGACCTAATTAGACAGCTTTTTTTACGCTGAATTAGTCTTAATTAAGGTTTCCTTAGTTAGGCTTGCTTTACTGGGTTAATTGGACATAGCATAACTAGGTTAATTATACTTGGCTAGACTGAGTATTTATCTCGATAGATTTTTTTTTATGGGAACAACAATTTCATATTTTATAATTGGCCTAGCGGTCATATTAACACGTCAAAAGCACTTTACAAGCAGGCACCACCCGAAAGAAAAAGCGGGGGCCAGGGGCAAACCATGGTTTAACCTTTGCCGGTAATCTATTGCGAGAGCTTCCATTCGAGAAATCTTTGAAATCATCTACGGTTTTTTTCGCACAGACGTGATATGCCCTAGTCCATATACAGCTTCGCCGCAAGATTTGCGTGATGTTTCTTAATCGTCCTCACGCAGCCGTCCTGGAAAAAGCGCCGAAGCATCCAACCAGCTGCAAGGAAACCCGATCGATGACCAACACTTGGCGTGCTCCTTTTGCAGGAAGAAGTTTACCCATCCGGCGGAGCTCAGCGAACATTTGGACGAGTATATGATCGACCGTATCTGAGGAAGAGAGAAGAGTGGGTCAGGGAACAAACAAGACTTAAGAATACCATAGTTGAAATCAAGAAGAAGAAATGGACATGGGCTGGGCACGTAGCACGTCGGCAGCATAACCGCTGGTCATTAAGGGTAACTGACTGGATTCCAAGAGATGGCAAACGAGTGAGGGGGAGACAGAAAATTAGGTGGACAGATGAGATTAAAAAGTTTGCAGGTATAACGTGGCAGCAGAAAGCACAGAACCGGCTTGATTGGCGGAACATGGGAGAGGCTTTTGCCCTGCAGCGGGCGTAGTCAGGCTGATGATGATGATGATGATGATGATGACAGCTAAATTATGGCTGGAGAAAATAGTGTCACGTGCGTGTATTGTCTGTTTTTATGTCTTCGTGTTTCCCCCACAAAAACTGTTATCAACGATCAGCGCAGACCACGCCGCAATGTCTGGGAAGCTTCGCGACTATTTCGGATCGTTCTGTTAAGATTGCCCGCAGGACGCGTAGAGTGAAGTTTATTCGGCATCTTACTAGAGCACCAGTGATAACGCTGGAAGTTTCGATTAGTGATTTGTAAAAGACAACGCTTTCGAGAGCATCAACGATAACGCTGGAAGCTTCGATGACTGATTTGTAAAAGGCGACGCTTTGCGCCGATGGCCAGATCACTAAACGGCCGCCGACTGTTGACGCCGCTATCAACTTAGTGTGAATCATTTGCACATTGTGTTTTCATTTTCCACATACAAGTTCGCCCATACAAAAAGTTTATTCTTGAACATGCCGACTGCTGCCTTCGTCAGCGTTACGCCCACGTGAAAAAAGCGGCCCTCGTTATGGCAAGAAATAACCTAATTCTGCCCGATGAGTTCCCTGGAAATGCACAACGCACATATGCCTTTCAGGGGAACATTTTATTGACAAGGCTATTTTTTGTTGTTGCGATTAAAGTGAATGGTAATAGAGCTTTCCATTTTATCATAGTTGACCACATACATTTATGTGACCAGCAGTTACAGCTCAGTAGTTACGGCATAGTACTGCTGAGATTGAGGTCGTGGGTTCGATCGCAGCCGTACTGTCTAGATTTCAAGGCAGGCGAAATTCCAACGCACAAGTGTGCTTAGCTTTACGACCACGGTGATTGTAATACAGGTGGGCAGCATTAGTGAAAAGTTCTCTGTTACGTCGTGCCTAATAACACGATTGTTCCTGCGTATGAAACTTCAGAATTCATTACTCCTCGTCGTCACTGGTGTTTTTATCATTAATTAATTAATTTATTTATTTGTTGTTTTTTTGTTAATTTATTTATTTCCAAATACTGTTGGCTGTCGAGGCCGTAATATGGTGGGTACAGTGCATGTGCACATAACAAAGAAACAAAGGTAAGCACTGTGTAGTAAAATGAAAAGAAAACTGTGGAGAATAAAAAATTACACCATCTACCGCTAAAGGGAACCATGTGTAGATGTGAAGCAGCGGGCGCTAACGCTTACACTGGCGGCGGCGTCGACGCTGGCTCTCATCGCGGCGTTGTGCAGGAGAGAAACCTGGGGAGGCGCAAAGCACGCAGTGATGGACAGGTGTTTCCTGCTGGAACATGCCAATCTCTGCTAATGGGCAATGAGAGACAGAAGACTCCGACTGGACACAGAGACCCGCAGTCCACCTTTAGTTAACGCACATGCTGCGAATTTTTATTGTTCAACAACGCACAGGAGAAATCTCCCACCGGCACCACCTTGGAGGTCCAAGATCCACTGCCATATATACGGGATGGCCAGTGAACGGTTGTGCAGCGCGAGCAGTCGGTTTTTTCAACCAAGAAACTCGCTAGCAGACGCTGCCTGCATCGGCGTCGCGAGGCGAGAGAGGGGGGAGCGTAGCAGAGGAGAGGAGGGGACGCGCATGCGCAGTGGGAGTGTGGACGCCGCGGGCAGGGATGCCTAGAGGAGAGAGGGGGGAGTGTAGGAGAGGAGAGAGAGAGGGGGGAGTGTAGGAGAGGAGAGAGAGGGGGGATGCGCATGCGCAGTGGGAGGGTGTGGTTGCCGCGGAGAAGGATGCCTAGAGGAGGGGGGAAAGAATGGTTTTTTATTTATTTTTTTTTGAAAGGCTTTGCGCATGCGCAGTAAGGGTGGGCACGCGGCACACCACCACCACCACCGGATTAAGCTTCGCCATAAGATGCTTCACATCTAAAACTACATACTCGCGACATTGCGACGGTGGTACAGCATGCAGTATGAAGTAACTACAGGATGTATTTTCGAACAGCATGACAATATATGTACAGCATTATCAATATTCAGTTTTATAATAGACTTTTTAACACGCTCTTCAAAGCTTTCAATACTCGTCGTCGAATTGAACACAGACACCCGCGAATGGTACCACTGCTTTATTGTTCCGGGGGAAAAAATGGATACGCGCACCCATCAAGATATGATTTGGAATTGCAAACACAAATTGATTGCTTTCTCTGACATTGCTCGCTTTCCTAGAAACAAGATAAGGTGCAGATTCATTATTAAGGTGTCCTCTCGACATAAATAAAATAAAGTCGTCTTCGAAGTTTCCGGTGTCAAGTAAGCGTAGGAAATTCGAACAACCGAAGTATTTCGGCAACAGAGGCATTTCGAGAACACCTCGATAAAATGAGCCTTGCGGAATTCTCTGTGTAATGTTGCAATGCGCTATGTGAACACCCCGGATTGGAACGAATCCCATATTGTACTGGCATACTCTAACGTTGGACTTACGTGGGCCAAATACGCAAGTAGCTTAACGGATGTTGTTGCTCGATTTAGATCACGGTGAATGAACTGTGCCATTCTTTTCTGCAGCAGCATAAATTATGCTCACGTGTGCTTTCCAGCTTCCGACATTTGAAATAGTGGGGCCTAGGTGTTCTACCTTGTGAGCTTCGGTGCCATGTGGTAGAATTCGTCTCATAATCGCGTTTTTCTGGCTTTTTCTTGGTTGGTAACTCAAAGCATGACTGATTTGGTTTCACTGGTTTTTATTTTCCTTTTAACGTCGACCATTTCGATGACTTCTCAACAAAAGATGTCGAAAAATGATAAAAACCCGAGTTTAGTTAGCAGAACATTGTGACGAAAACAGGTTATCTTTCTATAGGCGTCACAATAACAAATAACAACAGTACCGGGCTACAATTTTCAGACATTTTGGCAGATCCCACACATTGTGGGAATGGTTATTTGCGAATAAGTGAGCGATGTGCCTATGATGCATTTTTTTTCTTCGGTGTGCGCGGTGAACGTTGCTATGCGTGCGAGCCTATTAGTTTCCCTCGATTTCCTCCTTACTTTCTCCATTCTTTTCCTCCCTTTCCCCCTCCCCATGGTAGGGTAGCAAACCGGGTACAACCCGACTTAACCTCCCTGCCTTTCTTTTGCCTTTCTCTCTCTCTGTTGTCTTGGAACAAATCGTTTCGGGGTGGATTGACGTGTTTGGCAAATGGAGTAGTTGCGTGTATAGGGCGGTCCTACCAGGCACGTCAATACACTGGTGCTTAAAGGTGCCCTGCAACACTTTTTGAGCATGGTCAGAAAACGCTGCCGATCGGTAGTCGAGGCTCCCAAAACACGCGAGCCAAATATTATAGCGCAGACCGTGGCCTAGAATTTGCAATGAATTTTCAAAATCAGCTTAAAATCGCTTTTTCTCTCGACAAATGACGCTACAAGGCTCAAAATCACTGCGTCGCAGCCGTTGTATCAGCCATTGGCTCATTTGAGCATGGCGTGCTCTGTCGTAACTGGGGCCGCCGCGGGAGGCCGCGACTTGTCCACGCGTGCGTGCGTGATCGCAGTGGAAAGCCGCCCATTCGAAGAAACAAAGACAAAAAGTGCTCAAGGTCACGAGCCTTTCTGAAATTTCTGAAGTGATATTTTGTTGACACAGTGCGTGGGTAGGAATCCTGTAGTTTATGTTTATGAATATGTTGCATCAGCTTAAGATTATGTATACTTTCCTAACAAACATAATTTCGTGTTTCAGGAAAAGCG
This sequence comes from Rhipicephalus appendiculatus, assembly GCA_030522465.1. Taxonomy (NCBI): domain Eukaryota; kingdom Metazoa; phylum Arthropoda; class Arachnida; order Ixodida; family Ixodidae; genus Rhipicephalus; species Rhipicephalus appendiculatus. The sequence goes on along the minus strand of JALIZH010019699.1, from coordinate 122,864 downwards.
GCTGAGTGTCTAGGTCGTCGAGATGACCTCTATATTTTTTTATTATACGAGGGACGCGCTTTCGTAAAATTAATATTCTATCATAATTCACCTTAGTTGTTCTCCATACCAGCATTTTATATAGAAGTTTGGAGTAAAACAAGCTATGATACAGAGATTCAGATAACCATGAAAGGAAGAGGAAAGCGATCTAACTCAAGCAGCCTACCGAACGAGCTACATCTGTTAAGATACTTAATTACGTGAGGTGTCCACGATAAGTTCTCGTGAAACCAGACTCTCAGGAATTTTGTGTACTGACTTGTTTGAGTCAGTGATCGTTAAACGAAACTACTATATTATCAATGATCCGCTTATTATTAGGTGTGAACATAATAAATTTGGTTTTTGTGTGCTTAATTTTAGTTGTTTTTTTTTTGCCAGCCTGAAAATTTTGAGAGGCACAGATTTGTTGAAGCTTCTGTTTCCTGAATACTGGAGCCCGTGAAAAATATACTTGTATCGTCAGCGGACATTTTAATTTCGGGTGTGTACTGAACATCTCTAATATCATTTATATATAAAAGAAAAAGCACGGGGCCTAAAATGGACTTCTGCGGCACTCCTTTCTTTATGTTTAAATACTCGGACTTTTCACTGCCTATGCTAGCAAATTGAAGACTTGATGATAAATAACTTTTAAATAACTCAGATGCTACTCCACGAATTCCATAGCGGCTTCATTTCAGCAATAAAATATGGTGGTCAATCGAGTCCAATGCTTTACGTATCTCAATAAAGGCACCTAACGTGAACTTTTTATTTTCATTATTTTCAATTATGCGACTTTTTACGGTAATTAGTGCCTCTTCTGCGGTTTTATTTTAGCGAGAACAATACTGATGTGGCCACATGCTATTGTAGTTCTCAACATATTTCATGAGCCGCGTATTTATACATTGTGCATAAATTTTTAGAAGACAGGTAATACGGATATCGGACGATAGTTAGTTCATTCACTAGTGTCGCCACCTTTATGAATGGGTGTAACTTAAGGTGGCCAAAGTGAACGAGAGAACGACCCGCGTCCGTCCCATTCGAAGGTTAACTAGTGATAACAGCGTTAACTTGATCTCAACGTCAAGAGACAAAATGACACAACTCTTGGTGGGAAGCGCCACCACCGATTATGACGACACTTCTCAAAGAGAGTCTGTACCGTCTTTCGTTGATGTACTTTAGTCGTCAAATTTTGCTCTTCAAACCACACAATTCACACCTACTGTCCCAGCACTTCGATTGATGATATGGAAAGAACTTTATTTACGTCGCGTACAGTGTGTTTTCACCTACGTGGTTAATCCCACATCGGGACCGGGAGATCAAGCCTCCTAGCCCTGTCATGGGCGTACTGGACAGTCAGGACTTGGGAGATATGGTCGGGTGACTTCATCATCCCTGCAAACAGTTCCCGGGAAATTCCAAGGCCCAAGCGAACCACACTGCCAGAGCATATGCTCAAGCGTGCATATTTCTTTCTCGCATGCCTTGCAAATAGCATCCATGTCTTTTAGGTCGTACCATTATTTTGTCTGTGCCGGTGAGTAAGAATTCTGTGTCAGTAATTGTTTAAGTGTGATCGCTTGTGCTATGTTTAGTCTAATGTGAGGGGGTGAAAACTCTCTCCTTCCCAGGTAGTAATGTTTGGTGATTTCAATATACGCGATTATTGCCTGCGCTATGCCGAGTGACGACGACAGCATACGACAGCCTAACGCCCCTAAAGTGCCCCGCACTTCAAACGTCACCGGGAATGTCTAGGCTTATTCTGGTATTGACGAGTAATCGCTGCATGAAAACAGCAGTTGGAGACAGGGAGTACAGTGGTCCAAAATCAGCGTGAGATGCATAACTAGGAAGGCACAGTGTGTGCCAAAGTAAAGAAAAAAAATTGCCGTCGCGGCCTTGTAATGAAGGCCGAGCTGTGGGCCGCATCGTCAAGGGCCCTTCTAGTCTTGGGGCGGCCAGACCTTCTCCAGCCAGGCGACGAGATCCAGGTGCGAAGGACACGTACGGCTCAGAGCAATTGGGGACGATAGAATGAGGTGTGAAAAGGAAAGCCATTCACGGGAGAGAGGTTCCACCACAAAACTGCTCGGACAAAGAGCAGGAAGACGCTTGTTAGACCTCACGACATGCTTTTATTTGTCTTTTTTTTTGCCCTTATAGTAGCAGCAAATGGCGCTCTGTCGGCGGGAAACGAGGTTCGTTAGGTGTTCTCCGCGAGGCCACCGGTCTGGAGGGCAAGAATAAAGAGAAGTTGCAACAACCGTCGCCCCGAGCAGTCGCGGGCTTCTCGGAGACGTGAAGAATTCGATTGTATCAGTCAGGCGGCTAAACTTTGTCAGCGGCGAAATATTTTGGGTAGGGGGCAAGGAAAGCGTCTTGGCACACCTGTGCCCGGCAACCTGTGCCTTTCAGAGTGTTGGGATCGGCGATATCGAACATGACAGTTCGTTGATGAAGCGCGGGGCCGACTAGTTGAATCTTGAGCAACTTTTCCTTCCCCAAGCGATGTAGTTTGTAAGAGTTCGCATAGACGTCGCTTTAACAAATAATGCTTGCAGCGAATTTTTTAGAAGGTTACTGGAAGCATAGGACAGAACGTGAAAACATAGAGACTGATGCGTTAACGTAGTAACATACATAGTCGTCCGCATGTTGCGCATGACCACATATACAGGTCATTTCATCTCCTCATGATATGACCTGTATATGTGATATGAGAAAGGTTTTCTGTCAAATGGCAACGTTTGCTGACAACTTCTACAAACTCCCCCCCCCCCCCCCCCCCCACTTTGCTCTTTTCTTCATTCTTTCTTTCCTTCCTCCCTCCCTTCTTTCTCTTTCTTTCTTCCTTTCTTTCCTTCGTTCTATTTTTTTTCTTTGTATCGGCAGTCTGCCGGAGCACTAATTTGGGGCTCAACCGACTTTCAGGACATGTCTACGTCCTCTCCAGCGTTTCGAAAGCCTATATGGAAAATCCCAAAACGAAACGACCATCACGCGATCACGGAAACGAGGGTTAGGAATTCGATGTTCACGAAGTCAAAACTTTCCTGAAATGCGAAGTTCCTGATATCGACCTCACGCGTTCTCCAGCAGATCTGTTTAATTCCGCAAACACGAAATACTTCACTCAAACACCCATTGCAAGTGTACTGCTTCCAAAGATTTTTTTTTTCTTTTTGCAGTTGTCATGTCCAGGACGAAACTTTTTTTTTATGTGGGCGAGCATGGGCCCGGTACACGGAAAGTCGAACTACAGCAATACACACTGTACACTGACAACGCGGACAGAGCTTCCGCCATCGCTAAATGTACAGCTGTCATTTTTATGAAAGGGAACACGCAAGCGCGTTTAAAATGGCCTTTTGCCGCACATGTAACGCGGCGCGATGGTGAAATTGGAAAGTAATGCCTTGTTCACACTGGAGAATCCGATGTCTACAGCGAGCAGAACTCTCCTGTCGCCGAAACACAGCGTCAATCGCACTGCACGCGCACCGCGCCCCCGGATAGCCATAGTGCGCCATCTGTCTAGTAAACCATCTACCACAGGGCGATTACGGGATGGATGCGCTGTCACCCGGATGTTGTCGCTGCTAGCAACTACGCCACTACGCTACGCCAGAACGCATTTAAATCCGGTCGTGTAGACTCCAATGTTTCGCTTTCGCTCACTTTCACTGATTTCAATGACTATGCTGACGACTGAGCAGGCGGAGGCCGCTGTCTTGCAAAGCATGAAGAGCAGAAAAAAACCGTTGTGACGGCGACGCCAGCGACGGTGGTGGGTTCGTCTTGCTGTGTAAGACCGCGACAAGCTCGGTCACGCCAACTGCTACCTCTTCTACGAGATAGGGACGGGAGGTACCACAGAGAGTGAGTTAAACTCTATTTGGTTACAACATTCACTTCGTGCACTGCGACATATTAAGCGAGTCGGGCTTGGCCACCGTTTTGTCAAATTCGTCAGCACGGTCAGCCGATCCGGCGGCAGATGCCGCAAAAATCGGTCCGCAAGTGATCGGCGCGGAGAGGGCCCTTTGGGCGGATCTTGCCGCCGCCGAACCAGATTCCGCGCCCCTACGGTCGCCGGAATGCTCAGTGTGAAGGAGCCATAGAAGACGAGAGCTGTGCCATTTCATTCATTGCCTGCACCCTTCTTGTAGTTTTCCTTTTTTCATCAAACATTTTTTTTTTGTTATGGCAGACTAAGCTCTGAAAGGAAGAATCCTTATCGAAAGCAATCGTTGTTCGCTACGATGTTCCAACAGTAAATAGATATCAAGTGCAAAGCGTAAAATAATGACACATTCGTGACGCGAGTGCACACAGTAGAAGGAACGACGCCACTCTCTCCTTTTATTTTGATATTTCTCCACTGCGCCCCGCCACATGTGCGGCACGAGGCTGTTTGCCACGCGCTCGCGTGTTCCCTTTCATAAAAGTGACGGCTGTGCGTTCACACCGAACACGGCGCACGCAAGTGGGCAAGCGGATTTTTAAAGCGGCGAGGTAGCGAGGGTGCGTGGCGGTTCAGACCGACCGCGTTGCTTTCTGCACGCTTTGCCGCAGCGGCGGAGCAATCCACCAATCGACGGTGGACGTGTCGCCTTCTTTCGGCACTACACAATACTGCGCGCGCGTTTTCGGTCCTGATTGGCTGCGGCCAAAGCGACCAGCTTTTCCGCGCAGAGAAAATCGGTCCGGAAGCGATTAGGGCAAGCGGCCTCGAATTTTCGGCTTTTCCGGATAATCCGCGTCCGCTTTCCAGATCCGCGCTCGGTGTGAACGGGCCTTAAATATGATCTGCGGAGAAGTGCGTCAGAATTTATGCATGCGGTATCGAATTAACATTCAAGCCTTATCGCTGGTGCTCGTGTAATCTCTCGAATAAACTTGACTGTTCACGTCCTGCGTGTAATGTTAACAGAAGAAGCTCAAACTGTTTTGAAGGTTCCTGAACATTACAGCGTGGTCTGCCTCGGGCATTTGATAAGTTTTTGTGGGTGAAACACGACATCAAAGTCAGACAGTGAGTTTCTTCGATTTACACGTCCCGGACGGCCCCAGAAGCCGGCGCTGCATTCGCCTTTCTCTGGGACCACCCGGAAACTCCACCCACTGGTCCAGGCCCACTCGGCTGCGCGTTCATTGTCCGCGTGCCTGGCGGCCTGCAGATGTCCCGGAACTGCCCTAATGATTTCTTTCTAAAAGCTGTCAGAGGACAGCATGGTGCGTCACCAAGGAGGATATCCTCCTTGTGCATCACGCGTGTGGCCATCTTAAGTTGGACCAGGGAAGTTTTCGGCTTGCTCATGCTCTATCATTGCTTTTTTTGTCCCCTTTTCGCTTGTTTGCGCATCCAATTCTTCTCGGCTTTGCGAGCCGCGTAGAGCACATTTGTATCTCTAAAGGCCCGGCAAACAAGCGTGATGCTTGCCGGGGAAAACAGTGGTGGAACGCCCACGCGCGTCTTCGATGCGTGCGTGTTCGAGTAGTTCACTTACGGTAAGTTTTGTCACAACGGAAATCGGTGTCATTCACGACCTAAGCGCCGTTGACGTCGGAATTGGGTCAGCGTTGTGACCGATGTCACAGCCACGTAGGCAACAGACGGCGTAGCAGACGCCATAGCGGACGCGGCCAGCATCAAGCGCGCAGACGGCCTGGGGCAAACTCGGTATTATCGGGTCGCATGACAATGGTGTCATGTGACTTAGCTGCCTATAAACCGAGACGTCCGCGGGCCGCCGGTGAGCGGCCTGGGACTCGGTAAACCGAAGAAACTGAATAACGAGTGTGACACTAGTATATGGCTGAGTTCCGTCACGATGCATATCATGTCCAAACACAAATTGCTAGACAGGTAAACATTTTGTAACTCCATTTTATAGGTTGGATTTTGTGGCGTCTGATCCTCGAGGCAAATGCAGCCAAGGCCGGGTGGCGACTGGCGCATATTCTAGCCAGCTGTTAAATCAACAAAATATATCTACTCTTTAACGAAATAAGGGGGATTGATCAAGGGCTGAGATTCTTTTGTTAGACGAAACCAAAGAAACCAGCAATGAAACTAAGGACTGTATAGGGTAAATTATCTGTATTCTTTAGCTGTGTGCTAAGTATGGCATAAATGTAAAGAAATTAAAATGGATCAAAAATCAACTTTCCCCAAGTAGGAGCGAAACCACAACTTTCGCATAAATCACCCCATGCTGCGCACTACTGGGCTTACACAAACACAAATAGCCAATAAAGGAGATGGGAAAGCGACGGCACTGTAGCCGGATTTGTAGAGCATCGGACGCGTTATCAGAAGGTCGCAGGTATGATCCGTACCTGCGGCAAGTTGATTCTTCATTAGCAGTCTCATCAAACATTAAAATGCTTTCAGCAATGTGATCGCACTTGGCAACACTCGGTGTTTCAATCAGATGCAGTTTCGTGTCAAGAAGCGCCAATAAGAAATACTTAACTGAATCTCTTCTTCGTCCATAGCTTCCTTGTCCCGTAGCACATTTTCGACCACATTTGCGAAAATATAATTATAGAAAACGCGTATACGCACTGTGTGTGCTGCTGCAGGAACTTTAGTTTAAACATGTCCTGCCATGATGATGAAACACACGCCATGTGGGAGCAATATTTACTTTATGAGATCACACATCATATATATATATATATATATATATATATATATATATATATATATATATATATATATATATATATATATATATATATTCTTGTTCAGGCGAGTAGGAAAAACCACGCTTGTCTTCTATTGTGGTGGGTATGGAATATCCTGTGAGAGAGGAACAACGTAAAAGTTAAAAATTACTGCGATATTTTCCTATTCTATCAAGGCGATTTTTATGAAAAAGTCTTCACACGCCATTATTACATCGTTCTTAAATTTTTTTATTAAAATCAAAGCGCCTTATGCCGGCGTCCACCAAGACTTCACTTACGCATTTCCGTCACGGATGTGATTATGTTAAAATTTACACGAGTAGCATACAAAGGAAAAAAAAACCACAAGAAAAAGCTTCGCAAATTCGGAGACTACGCTACATAGGTGGCGTCAGCCCAACTCAGCACAGCGAAGCCTGGCCTCTGCAATTCGCTCCAGCAACGTTTCTGGAGCTAATCTCGGAGGCCACGAGTGGAGGCTGTAACTGTGACGCGCTGTACGAGCTGATTTCACTCGCTGACGACGACGTTACGTGCTTTGTCTTTCGCGTTGTATTGGTCTGTCAGTTACGTGCTTTGTCTTTCGCGTTGTGCTAGCGTGTGTAGCTTCCATATGCACCAATGGTGTTTCTCCGCCGTCTACTGATACGAGTGCGATGGCACCGACTACGAGAACTCCTGCATTAAGCGCCGCCGAAAGACAACGGCGTCGACGGGCGGATGTCGTGCAAGTGAGTTTGGTGCAGCGAAGCACACGCCTGGGGCTAGCGGCAGGCCTTCGCGCGTTCACGGCTCTGAAGCTGAGAAGTCTGCCTCTCGCGTTTCCGAAGTGGAGCGCATCGCGACCCAACTGGCTGCCATATACACACCGAAGCAGGAGCTTAATGATCGTACCTTCGCCGAAGCGGCCCTCTAGCAGGACGCTACTCGCCAACATGATGCCGCATGCCAAGCATATCCATAGGGCCGTCGCCGACCCTTTAATCATGCACCCTTCACTGCAGAGGACTGTGAGTTCACAAAACGATTTGGTGAAAACCCGTTCGGTGCATGCAATGCAGTCTCCGGAAAATGTATCCCGGTCGCGAGTCGTTGCTTGTCGTGAAGGAGACGATGTGTCACCAGGCGTCAACATGGGTGAATCGACGTCTAAGGGTACTGCAGCCACTAAACACCAATATACACTATATATAAATGTGCAATAAACATTCAACTACTTCTGTGAAGACACGTTTCACTTTCGTGTGTTACACCGATTCCTATATCAGAGGCGTCAACCACAATTTTTTTATTATCACGTTGCTACGTTCCGAAATATTTCTGCTGCTCCTAGTAAAAAATCGGAGCAGCTTCATTAACAATATCACGAAGTCTGGTTAAACACCAGAGTTGACGGCATCACACTGCTATTTCATTGTATATTTAGAGGACCGGGGGTGAGTAGCGGAGCTTAGCAACTTTCTGCTGTACGTACGCGCTGTCCTAGTTATACGCAGCTTTTACAGCGAATGTTGTTATGAGATCAAAACAAGGGCCGATTCTGGCGCCATAGTTGTCCGCCGCCGCTGCCGATGTCTGTAAGCAGTATCGCACAAAATTAGAAAAAAAAACCTCAATAAATAAAAATATATAAGACAGGAGGGGATTCCAATCCGGATCCACTGCGTGGCAGCCCAGTACTCTACCACTGAGCTACGCCATTTCTTTTTGTTTTTCTTGCCTGAATTCACAAATCGAAGGTGCTCGAAAGTACATTGCAAACTGACGCTTTGTAGGATTTATATCGGGTAAGGAACCACGTTAACATGCATAATAAAGCGTTTTAGAACATTAAAGTAACAACCAGGCATCACAGAACACTAATTGGTCGAAGTGGGTCGTTGAAAGCTCCAACCCATCACAAAAGCCTCAGACATACTTCTTCATCATCGCACGACACAGCATCAACAAAGTGCACACAATGTCTTACAAGTGTGTAGCGGGTAACACGCTTTCCGAAAAATGACAAATAATGGCCCAGTGGACGTTTCCCACTGCGCAACAATTATGATGATTCATGCCATAGTGGGTACCGAGGAAGTGTGCTTCTAGTAGTCGCCCCAAGAGTGTTTGAAAAAGGGCTCTAGACAGGCCGCTTTTCCAGCTTTCGCTGTGACTGTGCTACGCGTTCCGCACAGGCCTGGCGGTTTTTAGCGGCGAAGCACCTTAGGGGCGAGGCTTGTGCGTCCGTTTGGCGTCCGTGCGCGCGGCACGGCACAGCACAATGCACGCTGCCTTGAAAATACGCGAGAAGGCCCCTAAAAAAGGTTTTAAGACTACAAAAGTAGACATAGGCTAATTATAAGGTAAGATATCGCTGTTTCCGGCGAAAATAACCTATCGAGAAGAGTATTGATGAGTTGATCTCTACTAAAATGTGGCTAGATGTTGAGGTTTCTCAAGAGAGCTTGTAACACGAAGGACACACGTCGAGCATTATATGTCCCAACAAATTACTCATATTAAAATGGTATCTTGCCACCGGTAAGATGGTGCGTTTTTTGGATTCAGTTTCGAGGCATATCCTCCACTCCAGCAATTTTCTAAATCCTCCTTGAATTGCCTATGGCGTCTGGAAGGCGAAATAAATTTACATTTCTATATGCACTTTATGTCACTCAATTTACATTATATGGACACGGAACGATCCCCAGGTGCTTCGGCCACTCGTCATGATTCACTTCGTGGAGACGCGTGGATTATTTTTTTTATTCTTTAATGAACTGGGGGTGAGTCAATTGCTGCGATGTACCTGCAAAGAGCTGCGTTACGTTCCGCATGGAATAAACTCGTTCTTAAGCGGCCGTGCTGTGAAAATTTGAACTTTACTCATGTCATCCGAAGTAAGGCCTGTCTGGGCACTGTGGATCAATAGACGCAACTTTACTGAACGTCCGGCAAGGTTTAACGCGACACGGGCTTTGGTCTCCCATGGAAGAACATGAACGTTTTGCCTCAAAGGTAGTATTGTGGGCTTCTTGGTGGGCTTCTTGGTGGTGCGCGGAAGACGTCACTAGAGAGGAGGCTTGACACACACGACAACCGACTAGCTCAACGCTCGTGTGTGTAAGCCAGCGTTCGTGTTCATCAATCCTCTTCTCCGTTCTTGTCTTCTGCGCATTTACCCTATGCCTTGCCTCAACGCCACTGTGGACAGTCCAGTCGTGCTGGACTGTCCACGTCTGAATGGGGAGATTTGATCAGCACCGAGCGGCGGCCCATCTCGACAACAGGGTCTACCGGACTAACTGCCATGATTCCGATAATTTTATTCTACTTCCAAAACATGTGCTTGAGGGTTGTTGGCCCTTCCTCGCACAAATTTTTCTTCTCGTTCGAATGCTTATCTGGGAAAATTCGTTTCAGATGGAACGGGTTAGCAAATATGTTCGCCTAGAGCAGTCGCGACGGCAAGCCTTCTGTTAAATCCGCTATTTTCATTTGCGTGTGCTTTTCCCACCATTCTGGTGGGGTTTTGGTAGGGTCCGGGACAACTGGTACCGCCAGAGTGAATATGCTGGGCTAGTTATAAAGCCGCTTTTTTTTTACTTTTTAGTGGATCGGAGGTTGAGTCCTGAAACTTGCTCAATTTCTGGGACACGGACAAGGGGCTGCGTTACGCTCCGCAGAGATGAAACTCGACGTTAAACAACAGCTGTCCTCTTAAAATATGTACTTTACTCATGTCGTTCCGAATCCGGGCCTGTTCCACACTCGCCGTCTTTGCTGCTAGCGGCGCTGCCGAACACTCCTAGGTTTTAAACTCACATATACACCTGATAAAGTGGCCGGGTGGACGACCGCCCCCCGTAGCTCACTGGTAGAGCATCGGGCGCGTTATCCGAAAGCTGCATGTTCTGTCCCTGAGGGCGGAAAGTTAATTTTACGCCCAACTTACTTTCGTCCCATGTACATCATATAAATAGCATCCCCTATACTTTTCATGGCTTTCTTGTCTGTTAGTTGTAATTAATGTTGTTCGAGATCAAGAGGCGATCGCAAGGGTAATGGCACATGCGCCGTGGCATCGAGAGAAAGACGTATTTGAGACTCGGAGGTAAGCATGCATTGTCGTTTAGGTATGCTTTGGTTATTGTTCACTGAATTCAGCATGGTGAGAGTGCATTTCAGTGGGCTCCGATTAGATACCCCGCATCCCGATAGCCGGCGATGCTTATTGGCTCCGCAGCGATAGGTATCAAGCTTTAAAGGAGTACTGACACGAATTTTAAGAATTTTCGGATTGTTGCTCTAAATGAAAGTACTGGTGTCGAGAAACCTATAAAGAGCGTCGTAGTGCATGGGAATGCATTGGATATATTTTTAATACCGCTACCATTAAAACAGCAATTTCGGTTTCGGTATCGAGGGGGGCGGCTTCTCAGTGACGTATCAGAGCAGTGTGACGTGACGGGAAGACAACAACTGGCGACGTACTAACGGAAAATCTGTCATCTGTTCGTGGTGCACGCACACAACGATGAGTTATTTGCCGTCCAGTGATCCTGACAGAGATTTCTGCGATTTAGGCTGCATGACGGACGCAGAGCTCGCGAACTCAGAACTGACTTGACTCGTCGGCATAATGTCCATTGCAGTGGAGCTGGCTTGCAGATGCTCAGCAACGAAAACTTTAAAATCAAAATAAAAAATATTTTCTACGTGTTGTCTGACTCCGCTGTGTGGAGAGCGTTGACACTGCATACCAAAGAAACGAAAAATGTCCCTTTTGCGATGTTCCAAAATCGTGTCAGTACTCCTTTAAGCTACCAGGTTGCACTGAAATGGAGAGTCCACTTTATGGGCTCTTACATTATAGGCCCCTGCACTGTAGACATTTTCTTATAGTGTGCAATCGAGAGTAAACGGAATCCGATGCACTCTCCTATTAACCCTCGGTGTTCCCGTACTCAAGGCGATGGTCAGCAATTCTGCGCCAACTTTTCCGCAACCTCTCGCAATTTCCTGCAATAACCCCAGATCCCAAAAGAGCACGGGGTTTCGCGGACGTATTGCTCGTTGGCACATTGTATTGTTTGTGCTGAGACTTTACCGCCGCAAACTTTATGCGTGGAAGCTTGCCTTGTTTATGCTATCTTTAAATTCTTTTAGGTCAACGTGCATTGTTTTGCACGTGTACAGTAATTGTCAAGAGTTTAATGGCAACGGGACACGAGAAAAGGCTGAATATTCACACTGCTTCGGCAAGTCACGAATTCCTGGGAATCCAAAGTTTTGTCCGACATGGCAGTCTCTGAAGTTTTAACGCCGACAGTCACGTGAAAATGACACACAGCCACGCGTGGGGCCCGGTCACACGACGAGGCAGAGGGCACACTCGCATGCCACTTTCAAAAGCGCCAGACTTCATCACATTAATTGTTTCACTGAAGAAGAACTAAACACATATTTAAGTGCACAGAGTCAACATCAGAAAATGAAAAGCAAGAAAAGAAAAAAAGAGCTTACCAAATCGAAGTTTACGATGTTCAGTGCTCCCGAGAAGTAAGGTTGAATCCAGAAAGGCCTGTCACATGGCTCCGCATAGATGGTGTTTTCGAAACTGCAGCTAAAGACGATCGCCGCGGTGTAGAGCTTTATGGTGTAATACAGTCGCGTACCATTCGTCATACTTCCGTGGTTAAATGAAAAACGTTTACTATCGCTATTTCCAGGGCCAACCCAGTGGTCCAGATAGTTTCTGCGTAAAAGAGGGAGACGGAAGAAAACATGACACGGCGCGAGCAGAATGATTGGGCAGTTTCACCGAAATGACGTAGAAGGTAAGGCGGCAGCAACACATTAGCAATCTAGACGAAGTAAGACAAGTAGCTTCAAGGGCAATGTGCTTCCGCTTTTTGCTTCCAAACTACGGAAATCCTGTCAACAAGCCTAAGGCGTTGAGTTGCAGTATGTCTCACTCGCAGCAGCACATTATTCCTCTTTGGGGAGCGCATTCGAACGGGTTTCAAATGCGTAGCACTTCAGGGGACCGGCTTTCCGTTCATCCACTGTCTCGTGCAGCATTTTTTCATTTCATTTATTTTACCCTCAATCGCACATAGCTTTTACAGAGGGGAGTGCGGTACATAAAACAAAGTTTAAACAAGAGCAAACGAAGTACTATACACACACACATATATATATATATATATATATATATATATATATATATATATATATATATATATATATATATATATATATATACCCTTCACGCGTCATCTCGTAAGCAATTCTGTATCGTAGAAGAAAACAAGTCATGATTTGAAATGGAAACTATGTCGGAGGGAAGGTGGTTCCAGTCGTTGGATGTGCGTGGGACGAAGGAATGATCGAAAGTGTTAGTGCGGCAGCTAATGACGTGTACCTTATGTTGATGATCTAACCGAGCTGAGCGATAGGGTGGAGTTGTAATGAACTGAGCTTTCAAAAAGTGAATGATTGAATATCTTGTGAAAAAGTATGAGACGAGATGCTTTGCGACGTGATTCAAGTGACTGCAGCGAAAGGGTGTGTTTCATTGACGTGACACTGCTAGTGCGATGGTAGTTAGACAGTATCAAGCGTGCTGCGTTATTCTGTATCATTTCAAGCGAGTGAGTTCAGTTGAAAAGGGTACCAAATGGAGCATGCATATTCGAGTTTTGGACGAACTAGTGTTTTATACATTGTTAGTTTCACGGCTTGAGGGGCGCGGCTAAAGTTGCGTCGGAGGTACCCTAGCGTACGGTTGCTATTGTTAGTAACGTAGTTAATGTGATGCTTTCAGCTCAAGTCAGATGTTACGTGAATGCCCAAGTATTTGTACGAAGTTACAGAATCTAGAGCAGCGTCATTTAAGGTGTAGTTAGAAGGAGGTCCGGTAGTTCGTGAGATGCGTGAAACTTTACATTTGTGAGTGTTGAGGTCCATGCGCCAAGTTGTGCTCCAGCTAGCAATATTATTAATGTCAGTTTGCAAAGAACTAGCGTAGGAGTTAGATGCAATTTCCCTGTAAACAACGCAGTCGTATGCGAAAAGGTGAATCGAAGAAGTTACAACATCGGGTAAATCGTTAATATAAATGAGGAATTGTAAAGGGTCCCAACAAAGAGCCCTGGGGCACACCAGAAGGCCCCTGCGCAACACGATTGTTGCGCAGTGGCCATCACAGGCCTAAAACAAGGCTAACAACGCTCACAAGCAGTACAACACAAACTAACAAGGTGTAAAATGATACAGACTACAGAAATATGCAAGAATGAATAGCAATATTTTAACTAAAGTTGCGAAAATCACTTCTCAAACATCCGGCTGACACCCGCGCCGTGCAAGAGAGGGCGCCACCGCCTCGGCAAATGCGCGATTGCCTAGACAATCGCTGGGTTGCTAGTGCTACGCACTTCCCCAAGTTTCGCGGCAGTGGAGCTCTATTAGCCGCAACATTTAAAACTACGCTAAGGCCAACAGAATAAGGGCGTTATCGGAGAATTTAGCGCGGGTTTTCGAACGACTCCCGCGCCTACACCAGAACATTAGTGCATGACTAAGCGCGGTATTCATAACTACACCGGAACCTACACAAGAACTGCATTAGCGCTGCGTTCACTGCAGATCTTTTTCAGCGCGACTAGCGTTTCTATGAAGGTCCTTTGCCGGCGTTGCGACGACACGCGATGCGCACCTTTGAGGCCCTACCGTGTGCTGCTCACGCGAACGGTGCTTAGACGACACGTGGAAAAAGTAGACGGGCAGCTCGCGCACTCGCGTGCCTTTTCGTTTCTCAATTGTTTCATTCACTCGACGCCGCAAAAGCGAGGAGGGCGAGGTACACGCGCTCTAGTGACCTTGGCTGAGCCTGAAGATGAAAAGCGCGCAAACAGACGTCCTCTGGGCGTGTGCTTGGGGGAGTAGAACTACAGCTCTAAAACCAAATCGCAAAAGCATGGCCGCCGACTAACGGACCCTGTGGTTTTGTTAAGAACTATCCCGCTTAGCAAATGAGAAAACGTTTCTTTTTTGTAGCGAAGCTGCTAAAGCCGAGCTGAATAGGGCATAGCGATGTTTGCAGGTATACGCGACAGAAATTGGGTAACCCCAGTACTGATCTCCGGCCTTCCAGTCCAGTAGCAAAGTTGGCGAAGCTAGAAGTAAGCCACGCATGGTTTGAAACAGCAAAACCGGACGATTCTGAAGACTAATCTGGTTGCTTTTAGGTTGTTTGTAGGCGCGCATGCGCTGTGGGGGGTGTGGGACGCGGGAAGGAGGGACGGAGAAAGCCCCCCGCGAGCACATGCAAGCAAGAGCAAGAAATGAAGTCAACGGGACGCGGGCGCCGCTCCGTAGAGTAGAGGATTCCCAGGGAGGTTCGACTTAAACAACAGACAGTGACAGACATGACACGGATGTTCAAACCCCAGAGACAGAAACGCAGGCACAGAAACGTTCGCACCTCTCATTAATATGCGGGCTGGTCATCGTTGGTGCGGGCTGGTCATCGATGCGGACTGGTCATCGTTGGTTCCAAATATGCGGGCTGGTCATCGTTGGCTCCATCGCTTCGGGGTTTCCTCGCATCCGCTGTTGCCTTTCCAGTTCCCTAGTGTTGGGCTAACTGTTGCCTTCTTCCTTTTTAGTGGACCAGTAGTGAGTAGTGGCATTTACCTAATTCATGTGGCACATACCCGTTTGTGATTATGATAGTTTGCTGATATGGTATGGAAAAACTTTATTTAGGTCCATCGGGCCGTGAACTAGCACGTAGCGGGCCGCTCCCACGTCGAGACAGATAGGCCTAGGTCGCAAAATTTTTTGTGGCGCACACCCGTTTGTCGGACTAACGGTTGCCTTCCTCATTTTTAATGAACCAGTGGTGAGTAGTGGGATTTAGCCAATATCTGTGGCACATACCTGAGAGGCTACACAGGACTGGTCGTACAAATTGCAGCTGCCTTAAACATTTCTCGCTGTTAAGAAATGAAGAATCTGTTTGACAAATAGCCTCAAACGTATGCGTCACAGAAATTGAGCAATCACTTGCGGATTGGCTCCAGCGTGTTGGCAGCCTAGCCCTGCCGGGAGTGGGCAAGTACGCAGCGAGAGTGAGTCACAGCTTAAGCAAAAGCCGTGACAATGGCACGTAAGAAGCGGCCAAAGTGGTCCAGCTCTTCAGTAAAGAGAACAATACCTACCAATGCCAAAATCGTAGAAAACACTGGTCAGTTTTAGGTAGAAAGGAGAGTGATGACTGAAGAAAATATGCCACTTGGTTTGAGGCAGAATGGCGTGACGTCTTCCGAGGTGAAGAAGATTCCGAAGTGGGATAAAGATTCGAAGAAAATGAACAAGTTGAAGATAGTGAACTGAAGATGTAGGTGATGTAGATGTGGTTGAAGACGGTGAAATGGCAACTGATGAAAGTGGGGTGAGTTGGTGGTGGTAAATGAGAGTGAACACAAGGCATTGTGGATGATTGATGGCAATGCTTAAATCCTTCAAACCCTGCAAACCGTAAGTGAGTCTGCCTAGCTTTGCATTACCGCTGAGTCATCCTTCAACTCCACTGCCTCCTGGTCTTTACGACGTTAAGTAAGTTAAAGCGACGCACAATCTTTTTTTTTCAACTGCATGCAGGTGCGTTGTCGATGGTCTAGGGATTTGTTGCCCGGAAATGTCCATTTCGTGCCTTTTAAAGAATTTTTGCAAGCCAGTTGACGAATGTTCACTTGTACTGTGTTTATCTCACTCCTGCAATCATCTAGTTCAGGTTGCAGAGCACAAAAATAAATAAAGAAATAAATACCAAGGGGATATTTTTTTACCTTAGGGCACTAACCATCTTTGCAAAAAAAGTCACAGTTTCGCCACTAGCGTGAAGCAATGTATGTGATAGCAAGAAATTAGAATGTCACACGATGAACGACAAGCAACCCGATACTTTAAGAGCGGCCACCGCAGCACAAAGGATGCTCGAAAAGGACGCATAGGTATAGTACATAGTACAAGCGTGAACTAACTGTCATAGTTGTTACGTGTTTGTATTTGAGCAATACGCTGCGAGTGTCCACAATGCAGAAGCCGACGCTGTTGTTGTTGTTGCGTCGACATGGCTCCTACCCACTCAGGGGGGATTGTCCAAGAATTGATTATATGATACTGTTAGACTTTTCGACGCTGTTTGATATTTCTTTTTCTTTTAAACTGCAGCACGTGGAATCACCCCTTTGCGTCTCCTGCCACGCGGTGGCGTATGACGCCAAGTGTGCCCGGTGTTCTTTTTTTTTTCCTTCTACATCATGAGTGGTACAGAAGGGGGCCACCTTTTCGTGAACACTCTCAAGAAAGAAACACGCTCAAGCTGTTCCGAGATCTGCATACCGCGAGCGGCAAATGGTGCATATGACTAGCTCGCAGTTATATCGCTGGAGTAAACACGGCGCGTGGCTGTGTTGTCTAGCGTAGCAGGCTGCGGAGCGAGGGGTCGCTGGTTCGAATCCTTGATCAGGTGCTTTGGAATTTTTTTTCTGCTGATTTATTTTTATTAATACATTTTATATATATAAATAAATATACATATCCGAGACATGACGGAGACGGCGACGGAAAAAATCAGCCGAGAGTGTTCATATAATTGCTACCTCAATAAAAATTTATGCGTGGATTTAACTACCCTAAGCACCGAGGGAAAGCGGAGCTAACGAGAAAACTGAGCGATGGAATGCAAAGTAAAGCTCTTCTAGGACGACATCAGTAACGTCGCACTACTTGCGCTCTGGGCGGCTGAACGATGCGATCTCCCACGCCCGATTACTCCCCACCCCTTGCGATGCTGCTCCTCATCTCCCCTAACCCCCCTCCTCCTCTCCGCTTGAGCACCTGCATATCTGAAACCTCAAACTGGCCTCCCCTTCAACCCTTGCCTCCGCTATACTATTGTTATGGGGAGAATATAGTTACGCTATCTATACACAGAAAAAGTTCAGCGTCTGAGAAGATGGCGCCCACAGCTCGCAGTGTCTGTCGACGTCGTCTTCTTTCCAGTTCTCTTCGTCGTCCTCTTCAGCCCGTTACATGATTTACCGGCGGCTAGAGCACCGACCCGGTGCTATCAGCAAGCAGTCGAGTAATATGGTTTGAGCCACGTAACATGCACTACGGCCGTACGGCAGTGTTACTAGGCATTATTTCGTAGGTGACGTCGGTGACTGGGCGTAGGATGCGGTTAGGGCCGTAAAAGGGTGGAAGTAACTTCTCCGAAAGTCCAAGGCGGCGCGAGGGTGACCAAAGCAGAACCAGACTACCGGGTGTGTGGTGGACGTCACGATGGCGGGCGTCATATATGCGCCTCTGATTGTCCTGTGAGTCCGCTAGTCGGCGTCGAGCAACTTGGCTCCCCTCTTGGGCCCCCGTTATTGCTTCCCGAGCGTACTCCGACGTACAACTTAGTCTGGACCGTAACACTATGCCATAACCAGCCTCTTTCTTTCCCTCCTCCTCCCTCTTAGTTCCGCTTCCCACCCTTTTGCTGTAATACAATATACTTGCTATTCTAGCTTCACCCTCTCCACTCTTTCTTTCCCTCACCCTCACTTTCCTTTTCCACACCCTTTTGCTATGCTATACTGTACATGGCTGTGCTATGCTAGGAGCTACTTGGCACATAGACGTGGATGTCGATGTAGTCAAACCCACCCTTGGGGATTAGCCAGGAATCGGGTAGCTTCGAAGAGATATTTAATATTAAAAAGGAAAGATAATAATTTCTCGTTTTGTATGATCAGAATATGTTTATCGTAATTATTATTCCGAAACTAAAATAGGGGGGCGGGGGTCCTATCAATTCTTATCGAATAAGAATAAAATTAATCATACTCAAGGCTATATTAATCATACTCAAGACCGAACCACTGCAGCTGTCATAGTAGCAGTCGTCGTGCTACATATTTTAACTTCTAGCCACTTGCTGTATGCATCCACTGCTAATAAGAACATTTTACCTTACTTCTCGGCAAAATCAAGATGCACCCTTTCCCATGGGTGTTCGCACAATTTCCACGGGCTCAAAGGCGCTAACTGTGCTGCGGTTTGTACGCTTTGACAAACGTTGCATTTTCGCACGGTTTCCTCCAGTGCATCATCAATTCCAGGCCACCAAACCATTGACCTTGCAACCATTTTCATCTTTGTGATTCCGATGTGTTGTTCATGCAGCAGATTCATGACAACTTTCTGCAAGCAGTTTGGAATAACTACCCTATTCGTCCAAACAACGCAACCAGCATCAACAGAGAGTTCAAAACGTCGCACCCAGAATGGTTGCAGTTCTTGAGCGACAGCTTTCGGCCAGCCGTGCCAAATCATGTCGCGCACTACTGATAGTAGCTTGTCGCGCGTTGTTTCACGCTCTACATTTTTTGCTGTCAGAGGCAATTCTTCAAGAGTGGCGAAATAAAAAAATTTCTTCATTTTGCTCAGAAATCTCGGGCAAGGGCAGTCTAGATAAGGCATCTGCGTTACTGATGGCCGTGCCCGGCTTATGCGCAATCTTATAGCTGTAGTTAGCTAGGAAAGCAAACCATCGGTGTACAGTCGAGCGCGATTTGAAGGTTATCGCGCGAGCATCGACCAAGAACTACAACAGCGCCACGTCCCAGAATACTCTTTCGAGGAGAGGATGGTATCACGCAAGCTTTACTCACTATTTTGGCTGTTCCTTAAGCTACGATCACTACCGTCTGAGGAAGCTGCCTAAACGAAGCAGTGCTAAGCACCAACTTTAACACATCTTTCCCGGCAATTTTTATTCGCTGGCGGAGATAAGAGCCCACGAAGAAGACATGCACTTGATCGCTACGAATGGAAGGCTCAAAATAGAGAAAAAGGGTGTAGAAGACGGCGTAGGGGTGATTGTTGCAGCATGGAACAGCCAACGAGGAATAGAAGAATGCGCAATCTTGATTTTCACTGTTCCGAAACGTGCCGCTAGGCCCCTGAGACGTTAGCCAGGTCGACGCTCGCGCGATAACCTTCATATCGCGTGCGACTGTACTCTAGGTGTGGCTACAGCACTAGCTTTCCTTTTCGGGTCGAAGAGCACGGTCAGTGGTTGATGGTCGGTAAGAACCTTGAACGTTCGACCATACAAGTAGTTGTGAAATCGCTTCACACCAAACACTATGCTCAAAGCTTCTTTTTCTATTTGGCTGTAATTACGCTCCGCATGGGATAGCGATCTCGACGCAAATGCTATTGGCTTATTTGTGCCGCCCACAACATGCGACAAAACAGCCCCCCAGACCATACTCGGACGCGTCACACGTCAGCTGTATTTCTTTTTTTACATCATACAACTCAAGCACATTCTCATTAGTAAGCATTTCCTTACAGATTCTAAATGCATCATCACATTGACGTGACCAATTCCATGCTGCTTCACTGCGCAACAAGTTATGCAGGGGCTCTAAAACAGTAGCCAGATTCGGCAAAAATTTAGAGTAGAAATTAATCAAGCCCAAGAAGGCTTTGAGCTGAGTCACGTTGCCTGGTTTTGGCGCCTGCTTCATGGCAGCTACTTTATCCGCCGTAGGATGCAAGCCACTCTGGTCAACTTCATGACCCAGCTATCTGATTCGTTTTTGGAACAGCTTACACTTATCAGGGTTGACCCGTGTGCCATGTTCTCTTAGGCGTATGAGCACCTGCTCCAACCTGCCATAACACTGCTTTCTATCTTCGCCTGCGATGACAACGTCAGATAAGTAACAGGCCGTTCCCGAGAGGCCGTGTAGGATTTGATCCATCACGGCCTGGAACACCGCCGGTGCACAGGCTACGCCGTATGGCAAGCGCCGGAACCTGAACAGGCCCAGGTGGGTATTGACAGTGAGCAGTTCTTGTGGTCGCTCGTCCAATTCGAGCTGTAAGTACGCCTTGGACAAGTCCAGAACCGAAAAGACGGCTCCACCGTGTAAAGTGGCAAAAATATCCTCTGGCAGAGGGAGCGGGTACTGGTCCACCTCAATGGCAGGATTTACCGTGACACGGTAGTCACCACATAGCCGGAGCTCCTTGCCATTTTAGATGTGAAGCATCTTATGGCGAAGCTTCAATCCGGTGGTGGTGGTGTGCCGCGTGCCCACCCTTACTGCGCATGCGCAAACCATTTAAAAAAATAAAAATAAAAAACCTCCTCTCCCCGTCTCTCTCCTCTAGGCATCCCTCCCCGCGGCAACCACACCCTCACTGCGCATGCGCCTCCGCTCCTCTCTCCCCTCTTACACTCCCCCCCTCTCTCCTCTAGGCATCCCTGCCCGCGGCGTCTACACTCCCCACTGCGCATGCGTGTCACCCCCCTCTCTGTCCTCTCCTACGCCCCCCCCTCTCTCGCCTCGGGACGCCGACGCAGGCAGCGCCTGCTAGCGAGTTTCTTGGTTGAAAAAACCGACTGCTCGCGCTGCACAACCGTTCACTGGCCACCCCGTATATATGGACAATGGATCTTTACCTCCAAGGTGGTGACGGTGGGAGATTTCTCCTGTGCGTTGTTGAACAATAAAAATTCGCAGCGTGCGCGTTAACTAAAAGCGGAGTGCGGGTCTCTGTGTCCAGTCGGAGTCTTCTGTCTCTCATTGCCCATTAGCAGCGATTGGCATGTTCCAGTAGGAAACACTGCTCCATCACTGCCTGCTTTGCGCCTCCCCAGTTTTCTCTCCTGCGCAACGCTGCGATGAGCGCCAGCGTCAACGCCGCCGCCAGTGTAAGCGTTAGCGCCCGCTGCTTCACATCTACACATGGTTCCCTTTAGCGGGAGATGGTGTAATTTTTTCTTTGGCACGATCCCCAGAGGTGTCGCCCACGCACTGTGCCGCACCCGGTAAATGACTCCAGCTTTTTCCAAGTTTGCCAATTCCTGCTCGACTTGTTCGCGCAGCGCATACGGCACTGATCGCACCTTACAGAATACCGGTGCAGCATTTTCTTTAACAACAATGCTCGCCTTGAAACCTCTTATCGCTCCGTAACCCGGCTCGAACACTTCGCGGTATTTGTCAGTCAAGGGAATTTCTTCTGTCAGTGCCTTCACTTGTATTACTTCATGCCATCGGATTTTGATTTTACTCATCCAGTTACGGCCAAACAACGTAGGCATTCTTGCACCTTTCGTCTCTTTAGCAATTACTAGCGGCAAATGAAAGCACTGCTCGTAGTATTGCACTTCAACGTCAATGACGCCTTTGGTATCAACTGGTGTGCCATTATATGTAACAAGTTTGACATCTGCTTGCCTGAAATTTGCCCCAGAAAAATACTTTGTGCACTCTGCTTCGGACATCACAGAAACTGCCGCTCCCGTGTCTAGTTCCATGGGTACCTCTTTCCAGTTTAGTCTTACATTTAATACAATGGCACGAGTGCCCGGACAGTTCTCGGTGTGACAAAGCGTTAGCAATTCAGTATCCGACGAGTCCTGCTCTTCTAGCTGATGTACAACTCTGCTTTTACACATTTTCGCAACATGGCCCTTCTTTTGACATTTATAACACGTGCTGTTCAGAAAAGGACAACTTACAGGTGCGTGTTGCCCACCACATCGATGACAGATAGTCTTAGTCCGTTTCGCCGAAGTCTTTGTCGTGTTGCCGGAGCTGTGGCCAGTGCATGCCACACTTTGCGAACTCCGGCGCGATGCTGCTGAGTGGCTCTGCCAATGTAGGTCAGTGCTGCTGAGTGACTGTTCGGTGGTGTTTTCCGCTACCATTTCCACGGCGTCTTTCGCGGTCATCTCCATGGCCGTAGCGGTGTTGCAGACGCGGTCCCAGGTGAGCTCGCTGTCGCTCATGGCCAGCAACCGGCAACGCATGGCTTCGGAATGCAGGCCTGCTATCAGGCGGTCCCGCAGCGCTTGTTCCAGAAAGGTGCCGAAGTCGCATAATGATGCCAGTTTCTTCAGCTGTACCACAAATTCTGCGACAGTTTCTTGAGGGGCTTGCTTCCTTTGGTTGAAATGGTATCTTTCACTCACCACTGACCGCCTCGGCGAATACTGCTTCTTCAGCGCCGACACGACTTCTTCGTACGACGACGTGCTCGGCGTCTTGGGTAGCAGCAGACTTCGGAGCGTCACGTACGCTTCTTCTCCGATGGCGCCCAGGAACAGATGTAGTTTCTTTGCCTCTTTCGACGAATACCTCTTTGCTTCTTTCGACGAATCTTTCGACGAATACGTCGAAGCTGCCGCTGCCGGGAGCGAATTCCGGTAGCTTGCTGAAAGCCATTGCCATCTTCAGTTCTTGTCTCATCCGACTTCGGCAGCTCAGCGGTGGCAAGCGGTCAGGTGCTAATCAAGCTCATCTAACTTTTACAGTTGGCCCCCGGTGCAATCCCGGTGCAGAGAAGGTCCAGCGTGTACGCCTCACGGCTGGCCAGGAATTTCGTCGGCCATCGTTTTGCAACTTAGGCAGTGACCTGTGGACATTCCGAGAAGTGTCTACTGCAGGAACGAAATGCTCTTGGACGGAAAGTTTCGTTCGTACACGCTTTCCTCTACCTGTGACGTGGTTGTCACCGACGCCATCTGTGAGCAGCTCGGCCAAACCTGGTTATCAAGCTCATCTTGTGGGCGTTGGCTTTGGTTCACTTCGGCAGCGGCAGCGGTGGCAAGCGGTCAGGTGCTAATCAAGCTCATCTAACTTTTACAGGTTGGTGATTCTACTTCATAAAATTTTCTGCTCTCTGTAATCCATAACCGTGCACTGCTGCTGCTGCTGAAGGTAGACCTTATGCTGTTTCGCTTTTTTTATATGCTGATACTTTGCACTGTCAATGCCTTCACTGGAAATACCTTTTGTTGACTATTAACTCAGCGTAGTTTCCGCCCTGTCGATATGGCAAAAAACTCTGGAAAGGACACGAAGGAATGTAAAGATGGTCCTGAGGTGAAGGAAATCAAGGACATTGCTAGACAGCTTGAAAGCTTTAAGCGTGACCTAAGATTGGAAATGCGAGAACTGAAGGAAAGCGTGGGTTTCAGCTCGGGGGGCTTTTGATGACCTCAAAAGTCTCAGCTCAGAAATTGTGGGTCTCCGGCAGGAGCTGAAGGAGATTATCCAATTGAACTCTGCGTTGAAGGCAGAGAACGAGAGGCTAACAGAAAGAGTTGAGGAATTAGAACAATATCAAAGACAAAATAATCTCGAAATTAAAGGTGTACCAACCGGTAACAATCCAACTGAAGTAATACAAATGATAGGCGAGAAAGTGGGAGAGACCATTGATGAAGAAGATATCGATGTCTGTCATTTTGTCTCTACCCCTAAAGTAGGAGTGAGCAACATTGTTGTTCGTTTCGTCCGAAGAAACAAGCGGAATGACTTGTTGAAGAAAGCGCGGAAAACAAAAATTGAATGTCATGCGCTTGGTTTGCAGGGAAGTGGGCGTGTCTACGTCAATGAGCACTTAACACAACGCAACAAAAAACTGCTTGACAAAGCATTGCAAAAGAAGCGCCAGGCGGGATGGAAGTTCGTTTGGACGTCAGGAGGAAAAATTTTTGCGCGTAAAGATGAAAGCACAGAAGTGGTACGCATCTACACTGAAAATGACCTGAACAAAATTGCGACCGAGGCGAGCGTCTCTGGAAGCTAATGCTGAAATTCAGTGCAACAGCTCTCCCTCTTTCTGTCACTACTTTATTATTTGTGTTTTCTTTTCCTTATCATGGTCATTCACCAAGAGGAATCGTATTGCAGTATTGACAAATTTCGGACACAATATGCCAGCAATAATGCTCTGTCCGCTGTACATGTGAACACTAGAAGCATCAGAAACAAGGTGGACGATATTGGTGTTTTGCTTCAGGAAACAAATGTTAAGTTTGACCTTATGCTGTTCACGGAGACCTGGATATCTGATTGTGAGCAACCACCAGTTGTTCATGGGTATGCATCGCACAGTTTAGGGCGCCATGGAAGGAAAGGTGGTCGCGTAGCTATTTATGTCAAAGAGTGTATCAAGCACAGTCGCATAGATGAATTCTCAGTCATAGAAGACGACGTGGAATGTCTAACCTTAAAAATTTCAAGCCTTACTGTTTCTGTAATTTACCGGCCACCATCGGGTGAGAAAAATAAAATGTGTGAATTCATTGAAAATTTGCTACGTTATGGATGCCTTCATAACGAGCCATTTTTGTTAATGGGTGACATTAATGTTGATATGGCCGTAGATGATTTCTGGACATCTGAGCTGCATACCACGATGGCAACCTACGGCTGTTATAACCACATAAATACACCTACTAGAATAACAGAGCACAGTGCGACTCTGCTTGATGTGTGCATATCAAACGTGAACACAAATGACATTACCACTGGTGTATTATCAGCCGACATAAGTTATCACTTACCTGTTTACTGCCTTACAGTGCTTGGTCAACCTAATGCTAAAAAAGACAATTCTCGGCGGCCACAGAGAATGATAAACAACGCGCCTTTAAATGAATTCCAAAACATCGTGCGAGCCTTGGATTGGAGCGATGTTTATAATGCTGAAAATGCAGACATAGCTTACACAATTTTTTTAAACAAAATAAGGACATGTTATGACCGCGCATTTCCGGTCGGCTACTTAAAACGGAAGTCCAAGAACGCGCGAAAGCCCTGGATTAATCATGAACTAAAAAAAAGAGATAAAGAAAAAACACGCCATGTACCACACTTTCGTTAAAACACGTGACCCAAACGTCCTGAAAGCATTCAAAAAGTTTCGTAATGACTTGACCAAAAAATTGAAAAACGCTAAAAGCACGTACTACGAGCACGTTTTTCAGCAAATTCAGAGTGAGCCCAGAAAATTGTGGGATGTTATTAACACAATTACTTGTAGTAAAACTGTTCACAGGGCACCGGAAACGATAATCTTGAACGGACAGCCTCTGTACGATGTGGATATAGCAAATGCAATGAACGATCACTTTATAAACGCTGCCAAATTCAAAGGCCAAATCCATGAAAGTAATACTGTAAACAGAAATACTCAACAAATACAGAGCTCTATTTTCCTTCGTCCAACATGTGCAGAGGAAATCGTAACATTCGTAATGAAACTGAAATCTAATGCAGCTGCCGGGATCGATGAAATCAGCGCTGAACCTGTTCGATATATAGCCCCATTAATCTCTGATGTATTATCACATATCATTAATCTTACTCTGACTTCTGGAATATACCCTAAGGAACTAAAGGTTGCGAAGGTAGTTCCTGTCTACAAGGGCGGCGCGCAGGATGACTTATCAAACTATCGGCCCATTTCTGTCCTACCGGTTTTTTCGAAAATTTTTGAAGATGTCATATTGGACAGAATCAATATATTCTTTGAAAAACATAATGTTATTGCGAAAAGCCAGTACGGTTTTCAAAAACACAAATGTACGGAACAAGCACTTTCTTATATCAAGGATAAAATAATCGGAAAATAATGTTACGGGTAGCTTATTTAATTAATCAAAGCGCAGGGTGGACAAGATGGCAGCGATCCAGCAAGACCAAAAACCGTCGTCGTCTTTCTCCTCTCTCATGCAGCCACGCTGCGGCAGCTGTTCTGTATCATAACCCCCCCGGCGGTAGAAGCACCGTCTCAGTGCTTAGTCTACACAGATGTGGCCAAAGGCGGGTGATAAGGCTTGAGTCGAGCTATGTGAACGATGTCGGTCGAAGCGACGAGCAACGTCGGGATGCCTCCTTACGAGCCATCATTGACCAACTTGAGTCAACGCCTCACGACGCGTCTCTGCAAATGTTCCTTGTCAAAGACGGGATCCTCTACCGCCGTAACCTCGATCCTTACGGCTCTGACTTGCTCCCCGTCATACCGGCACACCTGCGTTCTACTGTTCTCCACCAACTTCATGACGCTCCTTTGGCGGGCCACTTGGGCGTTTCCCGCACATACGACCGTGTACGTCGTCGTTTTTTTTGGCCGGGTCTTGCCCGTTCTGTTCGACGCTATGTCGCCGCGTGTGAGCCCTGCCAGCGCCGCAAACAGCCATCTTCCTTACCCGCGGGATACCTGCAGCCACGCTGCGGCAGCTGTTCTGTATCAATATCGAGAAGAAAAACTTTACCCTGGGTCTGTTTCTCGACCTGAGGAAAGCTTTTGACTCCATTGACCATGAGATATTACTAGCAAAGTTAGAAAAATATGGCATCAGAGGGGTATCAAAACGCCTTATCAGTAATTATCTGAAGGGGCGAAGGCAAACTGTTCATCTAGAATCAGTATCATCATTAATGGAAATTAACCAAGGTGTACCGCAAGGTTCGAAATTAGGCCCGCTGCTTTTCCTTGTTTATATAAATGACATAGTTGCTATTCCAAATTCGCCAGAGATAATTATGTACGCAGACGATACCAATGTATTTTTTGCATCAAATGACTTGCATGAACTAGAAGAAACAGTTAATGCATACTTAAAATCACTATCGCTTTGGTTTAGTCAAAATAAATTACAATTGAACGTATCCAAAACAAACTACATGCCTCTTCAGACCTATTGACAAAAATGTTAACTACGAGACGTCTATTCTGTTTGATGAAGTCATCCTCCAAAGAAAAACAGAACAGAAATTTCTGGGAGTGTGGTTTAGCGAGGACTTATCCTGGAACTGCCACATAAGACACCTCTCCAACGACCTATCTAAAGTGGTAGGGAACCATACACAAAATAGCACACTTTGTACCGATTTCCGTAAAGGTCCTACTCTATAACGCACTCTTTTATTCAAACCTCTGTTATGGAGCATTAGTATGGGGTACTACCACCAAATCCAACTATTTACGACTCGTACGACTACAAAAAAAAAAGTTCTCCGCCTTTATGTAAATTACACAGGGTCGTTAATAAACCTGGAAACTGCGTCGCTGTTTGTGAAATTCTCAATGATTCGTGCAGATCAGATATATTACTTAAAAATGTTGCTCTATATATACCAGCAAAAGTTGTACCATGTGATGAATCAGAGTCGTTCTGTTATGTACTCCCTCCGACACACACAGCTCCACACGCCACAAACGAGAACCAACTACGGTAAACAAACAATTTTATACCAAAGTATTTGTCTCTTAAACAAAACAGAAGGCCAAGTTAATTACGAATGCTCCTCGTCCGTATTTAAAAAGCAAATTAAATCCTTATTAATTACAACGCGGTTACATTTCTCTTTCAATTGACTTTCGAGATAAAAAACCAGTGTTGCACACTGTTAATCTATTTTGCTTCTCTTATATCTAGGGCTTGTTCGATATGACATAGCAACGTGTATGGTAATTATCTGTATACTGTTTCAGTTTATATACAGAGCATTGTGCATCCAGAATTTGGTGATTTATGAGATAACTTGTTAACTTTGTAAAAATATGTAAATATTATGTATTCTCAGATTGCCTTTATTGAGTTTAAAACATTGTTTTTGTTTATGTTTGAGTACCGCTATGCCTAGTGTTTTAGTGTGATGTCTTATAAAGATTGCCAAACGCTGTCTGAAGTGTATGTGGGGGGCGGGGACCCTCGTCAGGCTTGCAAGCCTTTAGTCCCCGCCACCCTCTTGATTGATCAAGAAAATAAACATTGAATTGAATTGAACTGAATAATGGAGCCCACTTTTCTCAAGTATGCCCGCTAGCCTAGTTATAGACGGCTTCTTTATTTTAAGTGGATCGAAAGTGAGTGGTGAAGCTTGCCCGATTTCTGTGGCCCGTACCCGCTTAGCTACGCTGCGAACACGGAGCAGGAAGGTTAAAGCTAGGCGTTATCAGCTCAGCTGCGAATACCCCCCAATATTGATAAATATTGGTGTACAGGAAATCATAGCGCGGACGTCACTTTTTTCAGCGAGCGTGTGCGCGCGCCTTCGAGTGTGTGTGTGTGTGTGTGTGTGTGTGTGTGTGTGTGTGTGTGTGTGTGTGTGTGTGTGTGTATGTGTGTGTGTGTGTGTGTGCGTGTGTGTGTGTGTGTGTGTGTGTGTGCGTACGTGTGTGCATGTGTGGAAGGGGGGCGTGTGCATGTGTTTGCGTTTGTCTGCGTGTAAGTGTGTGCGCGCGCGCACGTGTGTGTGTGTGGGAGGGTGGAGGTAATGGCCTCCAGTTCGGCTGGTCACCCACCTACACAGAGTTGAATGGCTGCAATTTTAACGCGATAGCGTTAAACAGCTCGTTTCGCAGAAATTCCGGTGTCGGCGTCGGTGTCGGCGTCGGCTTCGTTGGTTGTGAGCGAAAAATCGTCATCTTGACAATGAGCGAAAAATCAAGAAAAATGCAAATAAAATAAATAATAAAAAATTCCGGGTTGGAGTGAGGATCGAACCCAGGCCGTCTGCGTGGCACGCAGGTGTTCTACCACACAGCCACGCTTCTGCTTGGAATTACTTTGAAAAAAACTTCCTCTGCTTGGAAACGCAGTGAAAATAACTTTCATGCTTCACAAATCCACGCGTCCTGTATACAGGCGCCACAATACAATATGTAATATCGCAGTAATATTGCGTGGTACAAGCGTAAATTGTCATCGGGCGTCAGAACATGTGAATACCATAATGACATCGTGGATTCAAAGCCGGCCACCCATTACAAAAGGCACACACGTTACTGCGCGTATTTCCTTAAGACCACGTAGTGGGTGCATAGCAAGTTCGAAAACATTTCCCGCTCATAATTTCTCGTGGTCTAAAGCATGCTACCCATTACATAGTATGCACTAAGTGGTTGAAGAACGCACTAGGGACAGGATATCGCTATCGCGTTCAACTCTTAAAGGCGAAGCTTAAGGGTCCCCCCACTTTTTTAACTCAGCTCTAGTTGATGATCCGTTAAGTGTATAGTAGAATAAGGGGATCGGTTATAGATATTCGGGACACGGAACTTAAACCGTATCAGCCTATGAATTTTTATATGTGCGCCAGGAGGCGTTCAGTACTATTTCGCGTGCGCTTGCAGATCGATGTGTGGCATGGTCTCCAATGAGAATAACAAAAGAAAACAATTTCACCCGCGACGGTACAGTTTAGCGGACAAGTTTTTGCACAGCTGAGCTCGAGGAGATGGGTTCGACTCCCACTCCGCGGTGGCCGCATATCAATGGGGGGCCATAGATTTTCATACAATAGGAGAAAACTGTCGCTGTGACCGTTGTACCACCATGAGAATGATGGGAAGTCTTCGGATTGGATAGCGTTAGCTAGCGAACTGTCTACGGATCTTTTTCTACAGTTCCAGTTTCGTTTTTCGCGTAGCTTGGGTAGTGGGGTCGCGGCGCAAAGCACTCATGCAGTGCCTTTGTTCAAAAATTCTGAAGACCGCTAGGTCTCTCGGTTTTTTGTGACGTTGCAGCTTTAGATGCTGTATTTGACAGTTTTAGCGAAGCGTCGTGCTCTCACCGCTGCGCATAGATGTAGCGTCCCATGCCAGTGCAGGATATCGCACAGAGTTCCCGTCTTTTTACAAGCGCGTCTTGCCAAAACTCGTTCAAATCGACTGCAAAACGACGGCGAAGCTAAGTAGACGCACCGTCACGCTCCTCTGCCTCGTCTTCACGACAAAACGAGAGAAGCGTTGGGGCAGGCCACTTGGAAGACGCACCTGACATCACAGCAGATGACCCGTAAAGTGTTTCCAACTCAATACGGTACAGCAATTTCCATGAATAGATAATGGGTACTTTCGAGGGAAAAACAAGCGTGCTTGTTTTCAAGTGTTGTAAAAAAAAATTCAATATATCCTGATGCCAAACCTGGAACACAATGCATGCCCTGGCAGTAAAATTTGTCCAGGCTTCACTTCCATCTCGTGGTTGGTCACGGAAACATTTTGCAATAAGTGTTACGTACAAAAGAATTAAGAAAGTTGTAATTAAAAATGACTTCATAGCACTTTGTTTTACATTGTCAAAACAAGCGTCACGAATTTCAAGAATTAAAGCCGTTCGAAACAGATCCGAAGCCTGTACTTCCCATCATTCCCAATGTGGTACAAGCGCCGCTGATGGAGCCCGCATAGACTCTAGCGCCATATTCCCCTCTAGGTATTTTACCATGAAACTCTATGGCGGGGGGAAACATAACAGCACAATATTTAGATTTATATTCATGTTATTGAATTTTCAGCGGTCGCAATAAATGAGGAGTATCCCTTCCTGCGTGGTGTGGCTTCCAATCGTGGCGTGGCTTTTACTCGTAAAACCCCAGAATTTCATTTTAATTATACTTGTGAACACTTACTCTTTAGTGCTGTCTATCAGATCGCATGTCAGTATTCCGATGGTCGCTCTTGGCAACCTAAAGTTTTGGAAAAACGAACTCTGTCCCTGTTGAAAGAAAAAAGCGAGAAAAAAAACAAACAAAAGAACTTGAAAACCTGTAACGCAGGTTAAAAAATTGATACCGGTGTTTACCGCAAGGTTATAGTTATTTTTCGAGAAATTTATTATCAAAATGTTTACAGTGTCACGCACCAGATATTTCTGAGCATTACATACAAGGAAAGCAATAAAACGCTACGTTAAAATCATGTATATTACCACTTGTCATTTATGTTCGTGATGCAGTCACGTCACGCAATACAAAATTTGGTGCATATCAAGCTAGCGAAACGGCCGCGAGTGTGCCATCACCATGGCATGCAAGTCACGTTGCACATGATATATCATGATTTCAATATTACCACTTATCAGTTATTTTCGTCATAGAGTCATGTCACGCCACACCAAATTTGGCGTATATCAAGCTAGCGAAATGGCCGCGAGCGTGCCATGAGCGTGGCATGCAAGACACGTTGCACAGGGTACATCATGATTTTGATATTAACAGTTGTCATTTATGTTCGTCATACAGTCACGTCACGCAATACCAAATTTGGTGTATATAGAGATAGCGAAACGGCCGCGAGCGTGCCATGCGCGTGGCATGCAGGTCATGTTGCACATGACATGTCCTAATTTCTTTATTACCACTTGTCGTTTATGTCCGTCATACAGACACGTCACTCAATACCAAGTTTGTTGTATATCAAGCTAGCGAAACGGCCACGAGCGCACCATGACATTGGCATTGCAAGTCATGATTTTCATATTATGACCTGTCATTTATGTTGGTGATGCAGATATCTCTCATCATACCAATTTTTTTTTAATGCGAAGCATTTCTTAGCGAACGTCGGCGACATTGAGCGTATCTATCTATCTATCTATCTATCTATCTATCTATCTATCTATCTATCTATCTATCTATCTATCTATCTATCTATCTATCTATCTATCTATCTATCTATCTATCTATCTATCTATCTATCTATCTATCTATCTATCTAGCCGCCTACGACTTTGTGCTCTCCTGGCGGTATCCTTAATGGGATTTATACCATAATTGGTATGGCATAACATGACTGTATGACGAACACGAATGACTGGTCATATCATGAAAACCATGACTATCTAGTCATGAAAAGCATGACTTGCGCGCCATGTAGGGCTCCTGCGGCCGCTTTCTTAAACTGATATATCCGAAAATTGGTAGGCTGAGACATTTCTGCATGACCAACATAAATGAGAGGTGGTAATATGAAAATCATGTCTTGCATGTCATGTACATCATGATTTACATGCCACGCTCATGATGCGCTGACAGAGGTTTCGCTAGCTTGATATACACCAAATTTGGTATTGCGTGACGTGACTCTATGACGAACATAAATGACAAGTGGTAATATGGAAATGATGGCATGCTATGAATGATATGACGTGCATGCCACGCTCATGGAGCGCTCGCGGCCGTTCCAGTAGCATGATATACACTAAATTTGGTATTGCATGACGTGACTGTATGACGAACATAAATGACTGGTCATAACATGTAAATCATGACATTCATATGATGTACAGCATGATTTGCTCCCTGCTAGCAGCTTCGCATTACATCGATTCCCACATTGCGTGGGATCTGCCGGTGTTTTTGGATATATCAAGTTAAGGAAATGGCCGCAGGAGCACCAGGGCCATGGCGGGTAAATCATACTGTTCATGACAATTTAGTCGTGATTTTCATGATATGACCAGTCATTTACGCTCGTTATACGGTCATGTTATGCCATACCAGTTTCGGTATAAATCTGATTGACGATACGGTCTGGAGAGCACAAAGTCCTAGCGGATAGATAGATAGATAGATAGATAGATAGATAGATAGATAGATAGATAGATAGATAGATAGATAGATAGATAGATAGATAGATAGATAGATAGATAGATAGATAGATAGATAGATAGATAGATAGATAGATAGATAGATAGATAGATAGATAGATAGATAGATAGATAGATAGATAGATAGATAGATAGATAGATAGATAGATAGATAGATAGATAGATAGATAGATAGATAGATAGATAGATAGATAGATAGATAGATAGATAGATAGATAGATAGATAGACACGCTCAAAATCACCGAAGTTCGCTAAGAAATACTTCGCATTTAAAACAGAAAAGATAGAAAAAACCCTAAGAGAAACAAAGAAGGCTGCCCAGCTCCGCACTTCCTTCAGGCTTGGCTTCACTAAGGCGAAGCTGCCTTAATTTTTCTAGTGTAAGTTGGCGACCATTTTCTTCTTTACTGAGTTGAAGAATGACATCTCATAACAGCGGCTGATTCTTCGGTAACAGTGTGATTGCGGAGCCGTTGACTTTCGGCGTTAGGGTGTGCACCCGCGCAGTGCACTGTGTCCTCAATCCAGTCAGGCTGGTGTATCGGAACCAGCGCCGTGCCCACCTGTTGTCGTTCATGAGACGCAGGCGGCCCTCGTAGGCCATCTTGCTCCTGGCTTCTCGCGCCTTATACGACGACCAGCCAACGTGTCCTTGAATGGACCTCTACGGCAACTCGTCCATGGCAGCCGAAGGCCAGTCGACCAACCTCTGGCTGCCGTCGTTCCAGCCACTGTCTGGTTCCTGGCTGCAAGGTGAGCATAGCATTGACGAACGAGAACCATGGGACGTGTACACACTTCCACATTTCCCGAACCAGCAGGAAGCGGTTGCAGCCCCAAAGACTTCGTTTGCGCATCGCGTTCGCCGTTTTGCTTGACGTTTGTCGGATGTTTTCTTCACGGATGTGTAGAACATGGCCCGCTGTTCTCAGTTGTACACCAAGCACCTGCACTCTTCCTTCAACGGAATCTGCCCAGCCCTCCGGAAGCGACACCACCGCAGATGTGTCTGTGCCTGCGAACACCAGCACCTCTGATTTCTTGGCATTGAAGCTGAGTCCGAGTTTGTGAAACGAAGTTGTGCAGGTCACCCACATTTTCAGCCATCAGAACAATATCATCTGCGTATATCAAGCCCGAAAAGCCTCCAGGGCACTGATGTCCCGCCATATGAGTGAGCAAGACCGAATCCACCTCCATCCGCCAGCAGCATCCTCTCGAGGCTAGCTGTGTACAGCATATACAGCAGCGGCGACAATGGACATCCGCTAAGCCAAGCAAGGCGCGCCACCGGTCTGCAACACAGCGAGGGCGGCGAAGGGTTCCTTAAACGCACAAAATCGCCCATGTGGTAAAGCACTCGACCCGGCTGACGGCAGAACCGCAGAGGCAGTATTGTTTGCCTAGCCGACATAGTCGCTATCTTTCAAGGTTGGTGCAGCAAACCTAATTTTTTTCGAGGGCCAACCATTTGGCGAGTTTGCGAGCCTTGACTTGAAGGCGAATCGACGCTCTCTAGCGCACAGTATATTGGAGAAGCTGCTGTTGCCTAAATGCAGTCAAACGAACAATCATCTCAGCAAAGCACATTTTCTGTGTAAAATATTTATACGCTTTCTTTGCGCTCACTCGGGTTCGTTACTGAATGGGGTGACATGCTTTACTTGTAAATTTCAATGTTCTGCAACATTGTTCACAATATTATGCGGCACTTTCATACATGTATTTGCGGAGTATTAGCACCCCGGAAATAAAAAAAACGAGTATTCCAGTATCTATATTCCTGTAACTGTACTCCGGGCTACTTTTTTCTTCTTTTTTGCAAATCTATCTCTGAAATATCCTGTTACGTCAAACACAAATGTATCTCAGTATCTGTATTTAAGACTCCCAACGCATGTATTTCGACATCTGTATTACAGAATACTTTTCTGAGTGTCTCTGCCTAGCTCTGGTTTATATTGCGCCGAATATTGCACTGATTATGATAATTGTTAGCTTTTTGTAGGCTTCTATTGACTACTGCGCGACAATGACACACGATGGAGTGGATGGACTACAAGCCGGGCCCCCCAGAGCGCTACACACTTAAAATGTGACGCTTCTCTAGCACTCCACCCTGTCGTCGTTCATGTAGTTCGTCGTTTTGCTCTCGGCCTAACAGAGCTCGCATTGTGCAGCGCCGACAGAACTGCGTACAGTGGTCAAGCAGATATTTTAAGTGCGAAGCACATTAGGGGCCCGGGCTATCGCACACTGTCATCGTATGCACTCATCGTATACTGTCGTAACATGGCGTAACGAAGGCAAAACCACGGCCTGTAGGATATTGAGCGCCCGCTCGCGAAAAGGAGAAGTCTTCCTCCTCTTGTTCTTCGAGCGCATTGATGATGCTACAGAGTGCGGAGTGATTAAGGGGCCTGGGCTGCACATGCGTTCGTATGCTGCTGACGCTTGGTGTAACGCAGGCAAAACCACGTATAAAAATATAAAAAAAAGAGGAATCAAGCGAGAAATAGAAAGAGAGGATAGGGGAAAAAATAGGAAGAAAAATAGAACGAGCAATAAACAGAAAGAAATATATAAAGAGACAGCAAGAAATAAATAGGTATATACAGAGAAAAAAAGACTGAAACAACGAAAAGGCAGCTTCGCACTAGGGGTGCTAAGCCTGAAGAAAGTGCGGAGCTGGGCAGCCGTCATTGCTTCTGTTCGGTTTTCTTTTTCTTTCCTCCTTTCTTTCTTTCTGCTTCACCTTTTCCGTTTTTCTTTTCTCTCTTTTTTTTTGTCCTTAGTTCTATTTCTTTCTTGTCTCTCTTTATCTATTTCTTTCTCTGTCTTGCTCTTTCTATTTTTCTTACTCTCTTTATATTTCGCGCTTCCTTTCTTTCTTTTCAGTTTTATGCGTGTTTTTGCCTGCGTTACGCCAAACGCCCTAGATTTTTTAGGGGCGAAGCTCCTTAGGGTGTGGGTCTGTCCCTCCTCAGTAGTAGTAGTAGTAGTAGTAGTAGTAGTAGTAGTAGCAGTAGCAGTAGTAGTAGTAGTAGTAGTAGTAGTAGTAGTAGTAGTGGTAGTGGTAGTGGTAGGTAGCCACGTATAGTGGAATGTACCCACTCCACGTGATAAAGATGACGATGACGCAGTATAGTGGAATGTACCCACTACACGTGATAACGATGAAGTATAAGCACGTTCCAGTATAGTGGAATGTACCCCCTACACGTGATAAAGATGACCATGACACCTGATGACCATGAAGAATAAGCGCGTTCCAGTATACTGGAATGTACCCACTACACGTGATAACGATGCCGATGACGCTGATGACCATGAAGTATAAGCGCGTTCCAGACCACACATTCTCTTTCGGCCGTGGATGAAAACGATCGAGCTTCGCCCACTCATCATCATTCACTTCGTGGATATGGCGTGATGTTTAGATGCGAAGCATCTTATGCTCGGGGCTCCCGTGTCCGTCCCGCGTCCCCCCGTCCCCCGTCCCCCGTCCCGCGTCCGGCCACTTTCATGAAGTAGGGAAGCACCCATTATGCGAACCAGAACACTGTAGTAATATGAAGGCCGTCAACACTAACACAGTCATCAGAGTCATGGCCGAGAGCACAGAGAGGCTGCTTAGCAATGGCTAGGCAGGTGGTGTCTGTCGCCCAGGTTGCACGTCCCCTCCCCTCTCTCTCCCAGGCTTACCCCCCTTTCTCTTCTCTAGGAATCCTCTACTCTACGGAGCGTCCCACACCCCCCCACAGCGCATTGGCATCCGCTCTCCTACGCTCACCCCCCTTCCTCTACTCTAGGAATCATCTACTCTAAGGAGAGGCGCCCACATCCACACAGCGCATGCGCGTCCTCTCCCCCCTCTCTCCTCTGAGAATCCTCTACTCCACGGAGTGGCTCCCGCGTCCCACACCCCCCACAGGGCATGCACGTCTCCTCCCCCCTCTCTCTCCTCTTCTACGCCCCCCCCCCCCCCCCCCCCGTGCTTTCATCTAGGAATCCTCTACGGAGCGGCGCGCACGACAGGTTGGGGCGCCACGGTAGTTCCGCCACGGTAGTTCCGCGGTATGAAAATGACGGAGCGCGCGCGCCTCATTCTCTCTCCTGTGCAGCGCCGCGATGAGCGCCCGGACCACTGCCGTGAAATGAGAGCGGCGACGCTCCTCCCGCTCAAGCTAATTATCTCCCCGCTGCTTCGCATCCACACATGGTTCCCTTTAGCGGGAGATGGGGAATTTTTTTTGTTGATTGTGATAAGTGATCATCACCAAGGCGGTCGAAGAACGCGAGGATGACTGCTCCTTGGCGCGAGCGCGCGCTCAAAATGCTACACTTGGAGCGTTACGCCGAGCGACGACGACAGCATACGAGAGCCTGGCCACCTAAAGTGCTCCGCACTTAAAAAAAAAGAAATAAAGTAGGAATGAAAGAAAAAACCGGAGAGAAACAAAGCAGGCTGCCCAGCTCCGCACTTTCTTGAGGTCTGGCAACTACTATTGCGAAGCTGCCTTAATTTTTTTAACAAAATTAAGGAAGCTTCGACCACTTCTTTGTTCGCGCAGGAAAGTGTCTCGTCCTGTTCTTTTTTATGAAATTTTCCACAATCCACAACTAAAAAAAAGACCTTCTTTCCCAACCACGCTACATATCATATAGATGTGAGCATCCCCACAAAGTACACATTCCTTTTTCACATACGAAATTCTTCCCCGATTCCTTTATTCCTACTACCTCGAACGAATGGAACCACCTACCCTCCTCTATTGCCCAACAGACCGATGTCACTGCTTTTAAGGCTACTGTTGAATGCGATGTTTATTCTTAGCGACATTTTTTTTCCTCTCTTATTTTTCTTATTGTTATACCCTTACCCACTCCCTTCTGTAACGCCTTCGGGCCCTGAAGGTACTGAAATAAATAAATAAATAAATAAATAAATAAATAAATAAATAAATAAATAAATAAATAAATAAATAAATATTGTGTAGTATCAAAGACAAGTATTTCGAAAATATAACCGTGGTAAACGAAGGTTTTCTGAGCATACCTTGTTTCCTCCTAGATGATAGCACATGAAGGCGATCTCTCTGGTCACCCATCTCCAGCGACAATAATTTTAAGAGCTCGACAACAATCATGGAGAATGATATTTGCCCTCCCTTAAGGCCATTCACTGAAGAGGGGCGATCGCTTCACGAGGGCTTCGTAAAGGGTCATTGCAGTTGCCGTGTGAGACAACAGTTTTTCACCTAAAATAGTAAAGGCTACCGCCGGGTCATATGTCAAGCCTGAAGCAAGTTTAGTTTGTTTTTTCATTGTGAACTTCCGCTTTCTTTTTTTAAGAGTCAACCTTCTTTCAACACTCTCATCTGAGCTCTACATTTATATTTTTTAGGTTCCACGTCGTTTATCAGCAGTCACAACCACTCGAATAACTTACCCAGTAATTGTCTGGCCGTGCGCCAGCCTCGTTAGTCATGTGAAATGAAATAATGTATTGACTCTCCGTTCGTAGGAACAAATTCCATTGGTAACCTGCGAATGGAGAAGTAGCGTTAGTCGTGGCGATCTTCACTTGTCTTGAACGTCGGCGTTTCGCTACAGGGCGACGAACGCGGCTCCGAGATCGCCTACAAGTATCCGGCTAGTATAGCACGGTTCTACTGAGCTGAGCGTCTTACCGTACACGTGGTAACATTGAACAAAGAGAAGTGTTTATGCTTTTTCGAGGAGTACCATGTAGAGCCCCAACACGTAGTAATAGAACGTAATTCTCCCACGCTTCGCAATATACTAATGAACGTTCTAACTGCTGATGAGTACCGTTTAGATTTGTGTTCTTCGCAAGCCTTCTCTTCTTTTCTTTATGTTGAGTGTATTGGTTGTTACGGCCTTACAGGGGCTTCGCAACATTTTTTCAAGTAATCGTCTAATTATTAGAGCATCATTAATAGAGCTTATGGCCTTACGAGTCGACTGCCGCCAAATTTTTCGCAATCTGTCAAGTACAATAACGTCCAAAACTGGGCTAGTTGGTTCATCGTCACGGTAATATCAGCGCAGAAAGACAACGACACGACATGAACGATACAGGGCAGGCGCTGAACTAACAACTGCTGGGTTCATTGTACAGAAAGAAATAAATACAAGCATTCCGACTGTGCGTGCGCGCTCACATTTCACATATTTGTGACATTTCTCGGGCACGCTGAACTCGCAGTCATGAAGTTTGATGCATGGGGCGGAAATGCAAAGATCGTGGTTCTTCTTGATGCGAAAAGCTTCAATTATTTCACGTGACCTTTTTTTTTATCAACGTGCCTAAAAATGGCATGCGTGTCATGAAACAAAGGTTTACAACCACATGAGCGACTATGATAACACGAATGTGAGGTAGTAATAATAATATCTGGGGTTTAACGTCCCAAAACCACGATATCATTATGAGAGACGCCGTAGTGCAGGGCTCCGGAAATTTAGACCACCTGGGGTTCTTTAACGTGCACCTAAATCTAAGAACACGGGCCTCAAGCATTTTCGCCTCCATCGAAAATGCAGCCGCCGTGGCCGGGATTCGATCCCGCGACCTTCGGGTCAGCAGTCGAGCGCCATAACCACTAGACCACCGTGGCGAGGCGAATGTGAGGTAGCTGTGTCTAGAATGTGAGGTAGTTGTGAATGGCCGGTCACATTCTTTTGTGACTGGCCATTCTTCTTCCTATCAGTCACGGCGCACGCTCTTCCATCTTTACCAGGAGCAGAAAAAAGACGGCGCTTGCCTGTGGCACGTGAAGCCACGGCTCGCGTTCCCTGCCGGCGGCGATTGTGCTTCAGCCGTCTTTTTCCTTCGCTCCTGCAGCGTGAGCCTATAGCTAAAACAAGGGCTGAAAGGAAGAAACCTTTATTTTTTTACTGCAAACAAAAGAGCCTCAAAGGGAGCCAGCAACAGCTTTTTAGCATGGCCAGAAAACGCTGCCGAAGAATGGTCGAGGCGCCTGGGGAATCTCAGCCAAACATAATAACGCAGCGCGTGGCGTGGAGTTTACAATTCCTTTCCAAAGTCAGCTAGAAAGCGTCCACCCTTCTTTCGGCGAATGATGCCACCGAACCACATGACGGAGCTTAAACTCAAAGTCCGTGGCCATTGACAGATTTCAGCTTCGTGAGCTGAATAGTTATCGTGGCCACCAGACGTTCCCGCGCTCTCGCTCGCGATCACACTGAAGGTAAGGCACGCGCTCGAAGAAAAAAAAACAAAGAAAATAAGTCGTAAAGGTCATGACGAGAGCTGGCGAATGGACGTAGCTTCTTGCCTCCCTGTTATCTCGCCATGCGTACGATTCAGCGTGCTCGCTGGTGCTCAAGGGTACAGAAAGCACTTAAAGCGTGGGACAAATCCTTGTCAATCCACTCGTACTTCTCGAAATCTCAGAAAAATTTAGCGGCAGTCGATCCGTGAGGAAATAAACACTTTTAATGAAGCCATTCAATGATTACTTGGAAAAGCGCTGCAGTTCTACTTTGAGTTCATTCCCAAACTGACATATTTCAGTTAAATGTCACGTAAAAAACTTGGAGGATGCTTGAGTTTCGCCTGCAAGAGTACAGCGCGACAGCGTAATCGGACCCGTGTGCGTTGCCTTCAACCATGCCGCAAGGAATGGAACATTTTTGCGCGTAACACTGGCAGCTTCAAACTATCCTAGAATGTCTACTGGATGTACAGTTGCTAAGTGCCCACTACGTCACAGTTCTTCTTCTTGCTAATTGGCGAAGTACCCACTACTTGTCCGTAAGGGGCCACGTGCACTTCAGCAGCTGCACACTTTCTAAAGGGTGGGCAGCTTAAAACCACCCACTCATTGCGCAATTCACTTGTTTCGACGCCTGGTGCAACTCTACGATCCTGCCAAGCAATATTACTTGCGCTAAGGAGACTCCTTCCACTACACGACATTCACATATTCTTTTTTTTTTTTCAAGGCAATTACAAGCAGAGACGTGGCTTTGTGGTAGAACGCTTGTCACGCAGACGGCCTGGGATCAATTCTCACTTCGAACCGAAAGTTTGTATTAATTATTTTATTTGCACCTTTCTCGATTTCTCGGTCACCGAAAAGATGATTTTTCGCTCCCAAACAATGTCGCCGACACCGGAATTTCTGCAAAACGAGCTCTTTAACGCTCTCGCGTCAAAACCGTTTCAATGTGCTGTGAAACCGAGGCTCCTAGTTTATGCTCACAGAAAGAACAATTAAAAGGAATACGTACCGGGAATTTGCTTCATGTCAACCGCTACTATGGGGGGTATTGTTCAACATCGCCTGAAAAAGACAAGAACATCGCAAAATGCTTAATGCTTCGCGAAACAAAAGATGTCACGGCTTCTTCAAAAGAGTTGTCACGAGGCGTACACAATGCATCTCGTGAGCGCGGTGGGTAGATTTGGTCGTGCTTAGTCTGGGTTACATCAAAAACAGCAGAAGAAGGCTACAGGCTTCCGCTGCACTGTCCGGATCAATGCATAAGCGTATATATATATATATATATATATATATATATATATATATATATATATATATATATATATATATATATATATATATATATATATATATATATATATATATATATATATATATTGTTAGGAGGTAATAGTGGGGTATGGGCTCAGAAGAGGAGCAGTGAAGAACGAGACAGGAGAAACTGGTAGATGGCAACCAGTTTCCGAAGTGGTTAGCTTTGCTGTCTGTGTGTTTTCTACGTAACATTTTGGTGTCAGAAGTGGGATGCAAGGGGTGTGAGAGCTGGAGAGCGGCAAGGGACCGTAACAAGAAACCTGTGGAGCTGACTTTAAGGATGGCTGCACATTGTAGCGACATCGGAGTGGCACAGCCTCCGAGGCAACTGGACGCTCCGCTTTTCGACGGTACAGTATCCTGGGACGCCTACCGAATTCAGCTGGGTACCATTGCCATAGCCAATAGTTGGGACGACCGACGGGAAGCGCAGGTACTCGTCGCCAACTTGCGCGGACAAGCCACGGAAGTCCTCCTGAATGTGCCCCTCGGACTGCATGAGAACTTCGACTTGATGTCTAAAGTGCTCGATAACTGTTATGGAGACCTTTCTTCACCTCTGCTGTGCTACACCCGTCTGCGAGAACGTCGTCAAAAGCCAGGCGAGACGTTTCAAGAATTAGCCGCTGACATCGAGCGCCTCACGATTAAAGCGCTGCAGGGTGCCCCTCCTCATGTGGTGAGTCTCTTCGCTACAAATACCTTTATCGACGCTGTCCGGGATACAGATATTCATCGCATGTTGTGAATAGGCCAACCAGAAGATATCCGTGCCGCAGTAGTACACGCAATGGATCAACATGATACCCTGCATACCATACGGCAGTCGTCCTGTGCAGTCCGTAATGTATCACACCAAAAACATGCTGCCAAAATGAACAACACGAGTCCAACGGCAACGCTTAACGAAGGCGCTGATGTTTCCGGCGGCCAATTGGCAAATTGCGAGCCTGTTTCTAAGCAGACCTTGCGTAAAGTTCAGTCACTTGTCACTGTGCGGCGCACTAACAAGAAATCGCGTAACACTTTTGTAAGGCCACCTCTTGGACAAACGGCTGCAGGCGTGGATTTTCATGAAGCGTCGAGCGCACCGATTACTAAACAGAAGTGTCTTGTAAATGCCCCAGAACGACGGTGTTACCAAGCTATGACACTACCACCACTCACACCTTCTGTACGTCACCTGTCTTCGTGCGCTACGGGCGGACTCAACGTCCCATATATTTTTGTTGACGTCAAGTTGCTAGGCAAGACAATAAAAAGCATTGGTGGACAATGGTGCCGCTGTCAACGTCCTCGACGCTTCACTAGTGGCAAGTGGTCGTAATTTAATCCAGCCTAGATCCTCCGCACACCTTTTGTCCTTCAATGGCACGGAGGTTAAACAATTGGGGAGTCTCATTAAACGTTGACGTCCTGGAAAAGACCTGGCCAGTGAAATTCGTCGTTGCGGAAAGTCCGATATGGCCTATTGTCCTAGGGAGTGACTGGTACAATCAAGCAGGCGTCATGATCGACTTCTCACGGGGCGACGGGAACCCTTTTCTTCACCCACGAAACGGCCTGCAGACAAAAGTTACTGCGACCGTATTACAAGCGCCGTGTTAGGTGGTGTACGACGCGTGTCGAACTTAGTGCGCCGAATAATGCGTTCCCCATCATCACCACGCGATACCGACAAGGATGTCTGCCAGGTCATTGCTGCTTGTTCTGCAGTCCTCCCACCATTTTCTGGGACTTCGTTGCCAGCTACACTCGACAGTGCCATCATGGGGGACGTTCTCTTCGAGATGACTTTACGTTCTCATGGTACTGATTTGCGCGAAACAAACGGGGACGAAGAAGGGAACACACGGACAAGCGCAATGTTGGGTTTTAAGCAAACTTTTTTTTCAAAAATAAATCAGTTGTTATATTGCGCTTGTCCGTGTGTTCCCTTCTTTGTCCCCGTTTGTTTCGCGCATATTAGTACCATGAATTCGTTCCAACTAGGCCGGCTAGCAGTTTTGACTTTACGTTCCACTCCATCCAGAGAGACAGCGGCACCTCTAAACTTGCTTGCTTGCGTTCGCGGCACCACCCACGTGTTCATTGTGAATATAAACAGTCATCCGGTAGAGCTAAACCGCGGCGAACAAGTTGGCGAGGCCTCAGAGGTCGATAATCTGGTAATGGCTTCGCTGTGATCGACAACGGACACTAGTGCCGCCCAGTGATTGTCCCCGACAACTTTACCCTGGGATTCGTTCAACTTCGGACAGCAGCTCACGGAAGACAAGGTGGAAGCCATAAAATCATTGCTGCAGCAGCACCGGGAGACCACTGCCATATCCTCAAAGGAGCTTGGTTGTACTCCGTTGGTCGCGCACCACACTGATACGCAAGGGCAAGAACCTATTCATCACCGGCCTCGTCGCGTCGCACCGTCCGAACGCCGTATCATTCAAGAACACGTGACTGAAATGTTGGAACACGGTGTTATTTCCGAGTCCAACAGCCCTTGGTCATCCCCTGTGGTACTGGTGAAGAAAAAAATTACACCATCTCCCGCTAAAGGGAACCATGCGTAGATGTGAAGCAGCGGGAGCTAACGCTTACATTGGCGGTGGCGTTGACGCTGGTGCTCATCGCAGCGTTGCGCAGGACAGAAAACTGGGGAGGCGCAAAGCACGCAGTGATGGAGCGGTGTTTCCTACTGGAACATGCCAATCGCTGCTAATGGGCAATGAGAGACAGAAGACTCCGACTGGACACACAGACCCGCAGTCCGCTTTTAGTTAACGCGCGCGCTGCGAATTTTTATTGTTCAACAACGCACAGGAGAAATCTCCCACCGGCACCACCTTGGAGGTCAAGATCTATTGCCATATATACGGGGTGGCCAGTGAACGGTTGTGCAGCGCGAGCATTCGGTTTTTTCAACCAAGAAACTCGCTAGCCGACGCTGCCTGCGTCGGCGTCTCGAGGCGAGAGAGGGGGGGAGCGTAGGAGAGGAGAGAGAGGAGGGGACGCGCATGCGCAGTGGGAGTATGGACGCCGCGGGCAGGGATGCCTAGAGGAGAGAGGGGGGAGCGCAGGAGAGGCGAGAGAGGGGGGGGACGCACATGCGCAGTGGGAGTATGGACGCCGCGGGCAGGGATGCCTAGAGGAGAAAGGGGGGGGAACGTAGGAGGGGAGGCGCATGCGCAGTGAGGGTGTGGTTGCCGCGGGGAGGGATGCCTAGAGGAGAGAAAGGGGGGAGAGGAGGTTTTTTATTATTTTTTTAAAGGTTTGCGCATGCGCAGTAAGGGTGGTCACGCCGGCACACCACCACCGGATTAAGCTTCGCCATAAGATGCTTCACA
This sequence comes from Rhipicephalus appendiculatus, assembly GCA_030522465.1. NCBI lineage: Eukaryota > Metazoa > Arthropoda > Arachnida > Ixodida > Ixodidae > Rhipicephalus > Rhipicephalus appendiculatus. The sequence goes on along the minus strand of JALIZH010019699.1, from coordinate 77,921 downwards.
TCTAAAAAGATGGTACCATCAGGTTCTGCGCTGATTATAGAAAGCTGAACAGTGTTACGCGCCTTGACGTATATCCACTGCCTCGTTTGGATGACTCCTTGAATCGCCTCAAAGGGGCGCGCTATTTTTCCACACTAGACTTGTTGTCCGGGTATTGGCAGGTACCCGTGGCACCGGACGATGCAGAAAAGACGGCTTTTGTCACACCAGACGGCCTCTATCACTTCAATCGCATGGCGTTCGGACTTTCCAACGCCCCAGCGACGTTACAACGTCTCATGGACAAAGTTTTGGGCCATCTTAAGTGGACTATTGCGCTCGTATACCTCGACGACGTCATAGTATATGCCTCAACGTTCGACGAACATCAGCATCGACTGGAATGGGTTCTGCAGGCATTATCGTCAGCTGGCCTCCGGTTGAAATCTAAGAAGTGTTTCTTTGGATTTCACGAAGTCACGTTGTGGCGTACTTTTCTTCTTCTTCTGGCGCATAACAACTTGGCACGTGAACTAGTAGTGGGGTTCTGCTAGAGAAGGAAGAAGAAGTAGTTCCGAGAATGGCGTGCACGTACAATAAACCACTCTGCGTTTTCTAAACCGTGCTTCAGAGTGCTACAGTTACTGGTGACCCGAACTACGAGCACGACCTTCTATGGAGCAGCGCGAGCATCCAGACGACCTACACCCTGGTACTCCTACCACGGCAACCGGCCAGGTAACCACTTCGAGTGTCGTAGGAGCTACCACCACCATAACGCTACCGCAGCTGTGGCTTGCCGATCCCTCGTTATGGTTCGTACAAGCCGAGAACAAGTTCCGCATTCATCGCGTCGCGTCAGAAGTTCGCAAGTACGAGCTACTCCTCGAAGCGTTGCCGCTACAGGCAATGGCCGAGATACGCGACATCCTCGCGCGACCACTTGGTGAAACTCCATATACCACCGTCAAACAGACTCTTCTTCGCCGCCTCGTTCAGCCTACGCATCGGCGCATTCAACAACTCCTGAACAACGAAGAGCTTGGAGACAGACGTCCCACCCAATTCCTACGTCACCTGCAGCACCTGCTTGGGGACCAGCCGGGCTTCTTGGACACAGCAATACTACGTGAGCTGTTTCTGCAGCGTCTTCCACCTAACGTGCGAATGGCTCTTGTCACAGCTCAGCATAAGTCCCTGCCGGAGCTCGCAGAACTGGCTGACGACATGATGGACGTTGCTCCGGCAGTCATCAACGCTGCCCGTCCTGCTCCGGTGTCCGAAGTAGATTCCCTTCGAGAAGCAGTAAAAGATCTCGCAGCTCAAGTAGCCGACTTGCGTCTGGAACTGCAAAACACTCGCAACTTCAATGGCCAGCCTTGTCCACATCGACAGCCTCTCACGTCGCCTTCTCCGCCACGACCACTCCACCAGCCTGAGCGCAGTTTTCCAACACAGACGCCATGCTACTATCACCGACGTTTTCGTGCCGCGGCTCGTCGATGTCTGTCACCCTGTTCGTGGCGCATGGGAAACGCTCAGGCCGATCGTCAATAACTGCGGCGGGCGATCACGGCCAATCATCAAGCCGCCTCTTCTATATAACCGACCGAACCACAGGACTGCGCTTGCTGGTGGACACTGGGGCAGAGGTCAGCATAATTCCTGCTTCCAAGGCTGACCGGCGTCTCCGCGAAAAGTCAACTCCTCTACAAGCGATCAACTCTTCTGTCATCGCAACTTACGGACAGAAGTCTCTGACCCTCGATCTCGGCCTCAAGAGAAAGTTACAATGGCTATTTTGGATAGCTGACGTTCGCTACGCCATCTTAGGAGCCGATTTCTTGAGACATTTTCATCTGCTCGTGGATATGAGCCGCTGTCGCCTGGTGGATGGCATTACCGGTTTGTCGGTCAACGGTTTTCTGTCACAAGCCACGGCCCTAAACCCCACTTTCGTGAAGCTACCTACCTCGCCGTATACAGCTATCCTCGACGAGTTTCCGGAGATTACTACACAGTCTCCGATGGATAAGCCTCCTAAGCACTCTGTGACCCATTGCATCGTTACCACAGGACCACCTGTTCACTGCCGCCCTCGCCGACTCGGTCCCGATAAACTTCGAGTTGCTCGCAATGAGTTCGAGCACATGTAGCAATTCAAGATCATACGCCCATCACCAACTTCGGCTCACACGACTAAGCACGACGTTTTTCTGCCGTCAAACCTACAGACATCCTCACACGTTTTCGTTCGTGTTGACGCGCCTCGTCGTGCTCTTCAGCCTCGCTATGATGGTCCTTTTCCAGTCATAAAACGTTCCGAACATCATTTTACAATCCTGCGCAATGGGCGCGAAGACACAGTAACAATTGAAAGGATCAAGCCGGCACCCACTATCAACAGCTCCGTATGACAACCTCTTCAAGTGCCAATGGCCACTTGTCCGCAGGGGGGGGCCCACCTGTGGCGTACTTTTCTTCTTCTTCTGGCGCATAACAACTTGGCACGTGAACTAGTAGTGGGGTTCTGCTAGAGAAGGAAGAAGAAGTAGTTCCGAGAATGGCGTGCACGTACAATAAACCACTCTGCGTTTTCTAAACCGTGCTTCAGAGTGCTACAACGTATTTAAGCTACGTCGTAAACCAAAGAGGTGTTGCTCCTGACCCGGAAAAGTTCCGTGCTTTAGCTTCTTATCAAGACCCTTGCACAGCCAAGGAACTCAAGAGCTTCATGGGGTTTGCCTCATATTTTCGGCGCTTTGTCAAAAACTTTAGTCGTAGCGCTCCTCTGACTGCTTTATTAAAGAAGAACACTCAGTGGACGTGGGGACCGCAGCAGCAGGCCGCCTTCAATGACATCAAGCAGGCTTTGCTTCAGCCACCCACACTTGTCCATTACGATGAATCAGCTTCTGTTGTCTTGCACACGGACGCCAGCCAAGTCCGACTTGGCGCAGTACTTCTGCAAGAAGATTCCACTGTTGAGCAGCGGGTGTTGTCGTATGCTAGCCGCCAGCTCTCAGATGTGGAACAACGTCGTCACTCGTCAGAGCTGGAGTGTCTGGCTGTTATTTGGGCCGTCCAGAAGTTTCGGCCCTATTTGTATGGCCGCCACTTTACAGTCGTCACTGACAACAATGCATTAGTCTGGCTACAGTCTTCGACCAACTTGACACCAAAGATGGCCCGCTGGTCGCTTCAACTGCACGAATACTACTTCACCATTGTACACAGAAGTGGTGCGTCACATCAAGATGCCGACTTTTTGTCGCGTTATCCGGCATCTGTCAGCATTGTTGGTGACCTACGAAGTGCACAAGTTCGTGACCCGGAGCTCTTCTAAATCGTAAACATCATTCGATCTAGCAGCACTGACCAATCCAGTTCACGTTATGAAAGCCTACGGCGCTATTAGGAAGTGGAAAACGGCTTGCTTCATCACGTTAGGCGCACCAGGCGAGGCTCGACCCTGTGGCTACCTGTAGTGCCTCCATCTATTCGTCCCCAAGTACTGAAAGCCCTCCATGACGTAGCTACAGCAGGCCACCTCGGGTGTTCGAAAACATATGCCAGAGTGTCCGAGCGGTTTTGGTGCCAGAACATGTACCAGGAGGTGAAAGCTTACGTCGCGGCACGCCCAACTTGCCAATTTAGCAAAGTGTCTACCACCGCTACAAGAACTCCAGTGCAGCCTATTGAGCCCCCCTACTGGTCCGTTTGAAATGATAGGAATGGACCACATCGGCCCTTTCCCGAAGACAAAGAACGGCAACAGGTACATCCTCCTCGCCGTCGATCACTTCACGAAGTGGATCGAAGCCGAAGCGGTACCCGATACGACTGCTGAACACGCCGTTAATTTCGTACGGACCAAACTGGTGACGCGGCATGGCATTCCCAAGCGCTTGCTCACGGACCGCGGAAGTTCTTTCATGTCCCGAGAGTTTGAAACTGCTTTGATATTGTACGGAATAGACCACGCCGCTACATCTGTGAACCACCCGCAATGCAACGGCCTCGTTGAGCGGGTAAATCGCACTCTTAACACACACCAGTAAATCGCACAAAACACACACCAAATGGGACTGGTTTCTACCCGATGCTGTATTTGCCCTCAACACAGCAAAGCAAGAAACCACGCAGGAGACTCCATTTTCACTTGTTTACGGACGAACTCCATCTATTCCCCTTGACTCGCAGCTTGGCATCAAGTGGAATGGCCCTATTGATTCTGCACAAACGATTGCTCAGCGCCGCCTACAAGCCAGGCAACACATGGTTGACGCAACGGCCCGTATCCTGCCAAACAGTGCCATGAACCGTCGTCCACCTCCTTAAGTCGAGAGACATTGTTTTGGTTAGACGCACAGTACGCCTTGCTGGACGCGCTACAAAGTTTTTACCACGATTCAAAGGCCCTTACCACGTCGTATGTCGCTTAGGGCCCGTCACTTACCGCCTTGAAGGCTTACCCGAAAATCGACCAGCCAGGACGCACCACATCTTTCCGGAGCACGTCTCCCACATGAAACGGTACTTCATATGAAGAACTCGACCACTGCATTACACGGTCAACCCAATGGCACGGGAGTAAAGACATTTTTACACCGCCTTCCTTCTTCCCCCCCCCCCCCCGGTGGAAAGATGTTAGGAGGTAATAGTGGGGTATGGGCTCAGAAGAGGAGCAGTGAAGAACGAGACAGAAGAAGCTGGAAGATCGCAACCAGTTTCCGAAGTAAAGTGGTTAGCTTTGCTGTCTGTGTGTTTTCTACGTAACAAACGGACGGTCAGGGCAAGGAAACGGTTGTAGCCCGGCTCGGGACGTGTGTGTTGACGGTTTGCGGTGTTGGCAATCGAGGCAGGAGCGAACGAACTTCTGCACGTAGCGGTACATCCCTCGCCAGAAGTAGCGTTGGCGAATGCGGTGGTACGTTTTGGATACCCCAGAGTGCGCGCATTGCGGATCGGAGTGGAAGGACTCACATATTTCCGATCGCAGACTGCGGAGTATCACGAGTAGCCACTGCCGGCCGTCGGCGTTGTAATTGCGTCGGTGCAGGAGGCCGTCACGTATGGCGAAATGGTGAGTTTGACGACGCAAGGCGCGAGGGGGTGGTGTTGCGGACGGATCAGAGAGCAAGTCGATCAGCGGGGCGATCCAATTATCCTTGCGCTGTTCGGTAGCGATGATGTGAACATCGATGACAGAAACAGCAATGGAAGATACTGAGCAGGGAGCATTGTCATCAGGCAGAGGGGAGCGCGAGATGGCGTCGTCGTCAGCATGCTGGCGTCCGTTGCGGCACAGCCCGCAGATGTCGTAGTCTTGCAGGCGAAGAGCCCAGCGGGCGAGACGGCCTCAGGGATCCTTCAATGACGACAGCCAGCATAGTGCATGATGGTCGGTGACGACATCAAATGTGCGACCATACAAATAAGGTCGAAACTTTGTGAGGGCCCAGATGATCGCCAGGCACTCTTTTTCCGTGACGGTGTAATTTGTCTCGGCTCTCGTGAGCGTACGGCTTGCGTGTACCACGACATATTCGGGGAATCTGGGTTTGCGCTGCGCCAGGACAGCGCCGAGGCCTACTCCGCTGGCGTCTGTGTACACCTCCATTGGGGCCGTAGGGTCGTAGTGGCGTAGTATGGGAGGAGACGTCATCAAATGGCGGAGCTTGGCGAACGCTTCGTCGCACTCGGATGACCACGAATTAAGGGGCCCGTTACTTTCAAGGAGCTTCGTCAGTGGTGATATGATCGTGGCAAAATTTCGTATGAATCGTCGAAAGTATGAACACAGGCCTACGAATCTGCGCAGTTCTTTGACGGACGCAGGTTTGGGAAATTCGGCCACGGCGCGAGCTTGGCCGGATCGGAAAGAATTCCGTCCTTGGACACGACGTAACCTAGGATTGTTAGTTGCCGTGCTGCAAATCGGCACTTCTTCAGATTTAATTGGGGGCCGGCGCTGCTCACACGTGTGAAAACTACTTACAGACGTTGGAGATGCGTGGAGAAATCCGGACCGAAAACAACTACGTCGTCCAGGTAACACAAGCACGTGTGCCATTTCAAGTTGCGCAGAACGGTGTCCATCATGCGCTCAAAGGTCGCGGGCGCATTACGCAGTCCAAACGGCGTGACGTTGAACTCGTACAAGCCGTCGGGAGTGACAAAGGCTGCCTTCGGTCGAGCATCGTCAGCCATGGGTACTTGCCAGTACTCCGAGCGCAAATCGAGAGAAGAAAAGAATTCGGCTCCGTGGAGGCTGTCAATCGCGTCGGCGATGCGCGGTAGTGGATAAACATCCTTGCGAGTGATCTTATTGAGCCGTCGGTAGTCCACACAGAACTGCACAGAACCGCCCTTCTTCGCAACGAGAACAACAGGAGACGCCCATGGGCTGTCCGAGGGCGGAATTACGTCGCGCCGGAGCATATCGTCTATTTGCTCATTAACCCGACGTTTGGCAGGCGACACGTGATATGGACGCTGCCTTAACGGTGGCTGGGCGCCAGTGTCGATGCGATGTGTAACAGCGGACGTGCGACCGAGAGAAGTTTGCCCGACATCGAAAGAAGAACGAAATTCTTGCAACAAACCCAGAAGCTGGGAACGCTGGACCGACGTAAAGTTGTCAGCAATGGAGGGACCAAATACATCAGCAGATGACGGATCAGACGGGGAAACAGCACTAATCGTACAGGAACTGGGACAGTGCGAGTCATCGGCTACGTCCAGGACTTGTGCGTCGTCGATGGGTTCCACTCTGCCGAGACATTCCCCTCGAACCAACGTAACAATGTACGGGAATGGGTTGGTTACAAAAATAGCGGTGAAGATGGGTGGGTCGCGGATACGTGGGACACCGGGACAAGTGGGCGGCACGAGGGGAGGCGTTTGCTGAGAAGCGTCTTGGGGCATGGTAGATGGCAGGGTACAAGATCGAAGCTCAACAGGCATCGAATGGGAGCGCAGCACTCTCCACCAAATTGTTAATGTGTTTATTTGCCGGTACTCAGCGATACTGCGTAATGGTGACAGCCACGGCCAGTCACGGACTCTCAGCGCGAGCGGCGTCCTTTTTGGAGATGACCCACTAGAAGGCTTTCGAGAGCGCAACCCATTTCTAAGTTTCAAGGCTTCGCTACAATATATATATATATATATATATATATATATATATATATATATATATATATATATAGGAAAAATGTATATACGCTTCTAAAAAACTGTTTATTGGTGACGTTTCGATCGGAGACCGATCTTCATCAAGACGAAATTTACCAGGCTCCGATGCGCTTTTATATCATCGCCGAGCCGAGAGAAAGAGGAAGAAAAAAAAACAGAGAAGGGTACATACTGATAAGTGGTCACCCGACCACGTGCGCGTACTTCTACATACGCATAACACCTGTATTTTGGTTTTAAAAAAAACACACACACACACACAATAAAGAGGTGCAGAAATAAACGAGGGGCCAAACAACCAACCCCGTGCACATAGACATCCAGACGTGTTTTCTGGGGGGAAAAAAAAGAAAGAAAGAATGAAATAAAAATATACAAGTGGAATGTTAAGTACATTCCAGTGGTCCCCCGCCACATACTACGATATACGAACAACACATGTTTCAAAGAAAAAGTGAACACACCAACAATATGTAGATTTACATGGATGGTCCAGGTGGGCACGTTAAGCACATTCCAGTGGTACATTGTGAAGTTTCACTGCTCAGGCTCACCCCACCCCTCATCTCCTCCCAGAGCTTGAACACAACAACAAAGTACATTCCTTTCGTCCATTGTCACGTCCCACCTATGCTCCCCCCGCCCCTCGTTAGTTGCTCTTGAAGCCTAGAGATGGGGGGGGGGGGGGTCTACGTTCATACGATCTCCGGTCTGTGGCTCAAGAATGTTTGAGAAGAAAATGGAGAGTGTTTTTCAAATTTTCGCCGTGGGGGTCAACTAGGTCACTCAGTCGGTTGTCCGAGGAGTGATTTCATTGTAGGGGGGGAATTATTTGGAAGTTGCCCACCCTTCCCGGAATGCGCGTGCAGATGTTACATACCCGACAACGTGCTCCGGGCGATATCCGAAAAAATACCAATAAAAAAAGGAGAAAGAAGTTTGGTTAGGATCATTATTATCCTGAATCTTCCAGAGCGCGGATTGAAGACAGTATGCCCGGAGTGATATTTAGACCAGCCTTTAATGTATCAAATTTATAAATCATATATGATTCGCGCTGTTCATGCTCCCTTGTACTGGAGAAACCGCTTTGTAAGAGTGTAACCTTGATGGAATCAAACGGGTGGTTTTCGGAGTTTCTATGCCGAGACAGAGGCAGATCCGAAAGCGAATGAACATGTGAACGATGGTTATTGAAGCGGATGGGGAAGGCCGTGTCAGTCTGACCTATGTATTGAATACTGCATATTCCGCACTCGAGAAGGTCTACTACATTAGAGCTGTCGCAGTTAAGGTTTGAGTGAATGGAGTATTTGAAATTGGAATGTGTGCTTTCAGCAACGTTGGTTACCTGTATGTGTTTGCACACCTTGCAGCGGGCCTTGCCGCATGGCTGACATCCAGTTATAGGTGTCTTATCGGTTTTTGAACGAACAAGATAATCCTTAATGTTTTTGGGGCGTCTATATAAAACTCGCGGAGGGGAAGGGAAAATTTTTGATAGCCGTTCACTCTGTTGTAAGATGTTAAAGTGTCTCTTTAGAATTTTGTTTACGTTAGGGGGGGTTGCTCCCAAATGTTAGAACCAAGTTTTTCCGTCCCTCTTGTTTTAATTCTTTCTGCTGGTAAAGTAGCTGCTGGCGATCTAGGTTTGCCGCTTTATGTATCGCGTCGTTAACTATAGGAGGAGGATAATGTTGCTTTGCAAGTACATTGCGCAAGTTCTCTGCGTTGGCCTCAAAGTCTTCGGGGCGGGAGCAAATTCTTTTGAATCGGTGGGCCTGCGAGTACGGGATGGACGTCTTGCAGTAACGAGGGTGACAGCTATCGAAATGAAGGTATTGCTGCCTGTCTGTAGGCTTTTTGTAAACGTTAATAGTTAATGACCCGTCTTTTACCTTTACGTGGACGTCTAGGAAATTTATTTCAGTTGTTGAGTATGCATAAGTGAATGTTATGTCTGGATGAACTTTGTTGAAAGATTCTATAAAATTAATTAAGCTCTCCTGTGTAACCGTCCAAATAATCGGATACACAGGAGAGCTTAATTAATTTTATAGAATCTTTCAACAAAGTTCATCCAGACATAACATTCACTTATGCATACTCAACAACTGAAATAAATTTCCTAGACGTCCACGTAAAGGTAAAAGACGGGTCATTAACTATTAACGTTTACAAAAAGCCTACAGACAGGCAGCAATACCTTCATTTCGATAGCTGTCACCCTCGTTACTGCAAGACGTCCATCCCGTACTCGCAGGCCCACCGATTCAAAAGAATTTGCTCCCGCCCCGAAGACTTTGAGGCCAACGCAGAGAACTTGCGCAATGTACTTGCAAAGCAACATTATCCTCCTTCTATAGTTAACGACGCGATACATAAAGCGGCAAACCTAGATCGCCAGCAGCTACTTTACCAGCAGAAAGAATTAAAACAATTAAAACCCCCCTAACGTAAACAAAATTCTAAAGAGACACGTTAATATCTTACAACACAGTGAACGGCTATCAAAAATTTTCCCTTCCCATCCGCGAGTTGTATATAGACGCCCCAAAAACATTAAGGATTATCTTGTTCATTCAAAAACCGATAAGACACCTATAACTGGATGTCAGCCATGCGGCAAGGCCCGCTGCAAGGTCTGCAAACACATACAGGTAACCAACGTTGCTGAAAGCACACATTCCAATTTCAAATACTCCATTCACTCAAACCTTAACTGCGACAGCTCTAATGTAGTAGACCTTCTCGAGTGCGGAATATGCAGTATTCAATACATAGGTCAGACTGACACGGCCTTCCCCATCCGCTTCAATAACCATCGTTCACATGCTCATTCGCTTCCGGATCTGCCTCTGTCTCGGCATATAAACTCCGAAAACCACCCGTTTGATTCCATCAAGGTCACACTCTTACAAAGCGGTTTCTCCAGTACAAGGGAGCGTGAACAGCGCGAATCATATATGATTTATAAATTTGATACATTAAAGGCTGGTCTAAATATCACTCCGGGCATACTGTCTTCAATCCGCGCTCTGGAAGATTCAGGATAATAATTATCCTAACCAAACTTCTTTCTCCTTTTTTTATTGGTATTTTTTCGGATATCGCCCGGAGCACGTTGTCGGGTATGTAACATCTGCACGCGCATTCCGGGAAGGGTGGGCAACTTTCAAATAATTCCCCCCTACAATGAAATCACTCCTCGGACAACCGACTGAGTGACCTAGTTGACCCCCACGGCGAAAATTTGAAAAACACTCTCCATTGTCTTCTCAAACATTCTTGAGCCACAGACCCGGAGATCGTATGAACGTAGACCCCCCCCCCCCCCCCCCCCATCTCTAGGCTTCAAGAGCAACTAACGAGGGGCGGGGGGAGAATAGGTGGGACGTGACAATGGACGAAAGGAATGTACTTTGTTGTTGTGTTGAAGCTCTGGGAGGAGATGAGGGGTGGGGTGAGCCTGAGCAGTGAAACTTCACAATGTACCACTGGAATGTGCTTAACGTGCGCACCTGGACCATCCATGTAAATCTACATATGTTTAGTGTGTTCACTTTTTCTTTGAAACATGTGTTGTTCGTATATCGTAGTATGTGGCGGGGGACCACTGGAATGTACTTAACATTCCACTTGTATATTTTTATTTCATTCTTTCTTTCTTTTTTTTCTCCCCCAGAAAACACGTCTGGATGTCTATGTGCACGGGGTTGGTTGTTTGGCCACTCGTTTATTTCTGCACCTCTCTATTGTGTGTGCGTGTGTGTGTGTGTGTTTTTTTTTTAACCAAAATACAGGTGCTATGCGTATGTAGAAGTACGCGCACGTGGTCGGGTAACCACTTATCAGTATGTACCCTTCTTTGTTTTTTTTTTCTTCCTCTTTCTCTCGGCTCGGCGATGATATAAAAGCGCATCGGAGCCTTGTAAATTTCGTCTTGATGAAGATCGGTCTCCGATCGAAACGTCACCAATAAACAGCTTTTTTAGAAGCGTATATATATTTTCCTATTTTGTTCTACGACAACCGAAGCCAGACTCTTCATAATCTCTATATATATATATATATATATATATATATATATATATATATATATATATATATATATATATATATATATTGTTAAGACGTTTATTGGCGGGCACTCGGCGACGATGCACGACAGCGACAGGGTAAGCTTAGAAGGCGCTGGAGAGGACGACCCGCTAGTTCCAAAGCTTCGCTACAATTTATATACAGGGTGTTTCAAGAAATGTGTCCACTATTTAAAAAAAATCAGCAAAATGCGGAATTTGCTCACTGTCTTCACAATTGCCTTTTCTGTAGCGGCAGGCATCTTAAGATGGTTGAAGACATGATTTGGGACAGTAATTAAGAAAGTTTAGTTAATTAACTTTTTAATTAGCGGAGTTAGGTGGTTAAGTCCAATGGGAGAATTGAAGTCCTTCATGCGAAGAACCCATTTCAGCTTTGACATTTCGAAAAAGCGGCCTCTAATAATTATTGTGGCGTAATGAAGTTCAGGCAAAATCAATGGCGAAACCGAAACCCAAGCACCGATGAGCGCAACAAGCAGACGACTAGAATGACGTCACTGTTCAAGACAACGATTGCAGAGGTGCAGTGAGTCCCCGTTCGTTAACGTATGCGCGACATGCGCGCTACTACTGCAAGCGCAGCCCACACATTCACACCAAGAAGTCAATTGATGGTTGATAGAGACCGCTTTTTGGAAAGTTTATCCGGGGCACTCTACAGCGAAAGCTAGTGAGGGTCACTTCGCATTGACGGGAAAGGCATTTAGTGGTGTTCCATGAAAACCGCAAGTGCTTGAACTCATCAGATTGTATGAGAGCTGTTTGACTGTTTTTTTAAAAATAACAAGCGCTTGAATCTTTCTCCTGTAATGAGAGGAAAATGAGGAACTATATTAAGAACCGGGCCATTTAAAGACGCCGTAGCGAGCGAGTCAATGCTTCATTTAGGAAAATTCCAGCATGCCCGGGAACCCACAAGAACCGAACTTCTGACAGGCTACGTGGAACAAGAGTAAAAAATATCCAGTGAAGATGCGATTGCTTGGTCGACGTTAAACGAACACAAACGGATGATGCATCGGTAATAATATTAACTTTTGATTGCTGGGAATTTAGTTTTCTAATTGCCAAACTGATGGCCAGAAATTCTGCCAGAAATATTGGGGTGAAATCGGGCAGTCGCAGCGCAAAAGACCAATTAAGCTGATGGGAAAAGATGACGACTCCGGCCTTCTGAAGATTCTGCGTTGCGTCCGTCGAAATAACCAAGTGGCCAGGAAATTGACCGAGATCATCCTCAAGAAGGCCTTCGAGAAAACGCTTTGGAAGTAACTTAGCATTTTTGGGCAAAATATCATCGAAAACTAAATTAAGCTGCATGAACACTGGTTTTGTGAAGTTAGGTTCGTCAGGGAAACGCGTAGGTCAGACAGCAGAGACTCAACAAAAATGACTTGTGGCCTTCGGAAACATCGCCACGGGTGCACAAAGAAAGAATCAGGAGATGTGATGAACACTGTCTGCGAACGGGAGGGAGGTGCATCGTAAAGCTTTAAAAATGTCTGCACAGTAAGCTGTTTAAATCTTGCTTCAAGTTCCATGACTCGAGCTTCCAAATACAGCACGTTATTAGTCACACATTTCGGTAGCCCGAGACACAGACGCAGCGCCTGCCTTTCCAGCAATATTAGAGGTCTTAACTTGTAAGCCGCCGTTCCGGAAAAAAGAGCTACGGAGACAGCAACCCACGATCAGTCCTTCTTCATCGTAGTCTGCTGATCTCCGACACCCCTATTTCGCTGACATTGCAGGCCCTCTCCCAGACCTACTCAAGCAGCATTTGGGTTTTGTCTGGGGTCCTGAACAAGCCAGTGCATTCGCTGAACTGACCATGCGACTCACGTCACCACCGACTTTCGCCTTCTCTCCCCGTATATATATATATATATATATATATATATATATATATATATATATATATATATATATATATATATATATATATATATATATATATATATATATATTGAGGAGCGAAAAGACACAACGCCTGATTGCTGGCTGGTTGTTCTATTCTCTTTGTGGTTCCCTGTTTCGGGCTATCTGCCCACGCGCCCAACCCCAGTGCCATTATTCGTCGTTACAATGTTATAATACTGTTTGTGTCCCACTGTCATAACCCCTGTCATTGGTGTTAGCAGTATGCCGTGTACATAAATGAATGAATGTTAAAAGACAGGACGCGCAAACACGCACACAAGAGAAAAATCCCTACATGACGGCTAGCGTGCTAGTAAGTTTCGATGATGGCTAACGGATTGCCAGCGCTGACTAATGGTTGACGGGACTATGATAATGTTGGTATATGTCAGCTAAACAATATAATGCTGAAGGAGTAATGCTTGAGCGCGGTTCAAACGATGAGCGTGGTCATCCCCCTGAGTAAGGTGTTGCTTTCATTTTATTGCGATGGCAATTATATGGACAGTCTCGGCTGGTTTTCGCCGTCGGCGTTGCCGTCGCCGTCATATCCTGTATATGTATATGTCTCTATATATTTAAAAAAAACCCCAAAACTAATTAAAAAAAATTACACCATCTCCCACTAAAGTGAACCATGTGTAGTTGTGAAGCAGCGGGCGCTAACGCTTACACTGGCGGGGCGTTGACGCTGGCGCTCATCGCAGCGTTGCGCAGGAGAGAAAACTGGGGAGGCGCAAAGCACGCAGTGATGGAGCGGTGTTTCCTACTGGAACATGTCAATCGCTGCTAATGGGCAATGAGAGACAGATGACTCCGACTGGACACAGAGGCCCGCAGTCCGCTTTTAGTTAACGCGCCGCTGCGAATATTTATTGTTCAACAACGCACACGAGAAATCTCCCACCGGCACCACCTTGCAGGTCTAAATCCATTGCCATATATACGGAGTGGCCAGTGAACGGTTGTGCTGCGCGAGCAGTCGGTTTTTCAACCAAGGAACTCGCTAGCAGACGCTGCCTGCGTCGGCGTCGCGAGGCGAGAGAGGGGGGAGCGTAGGAGAGGAGAGAGAGGAGGGGACGCGCATGCGCAGTGGGAGTGTGGACGCCGCAGGCAGGGATGCCTCGAGGAGAGAGGGGGGAAGCGTAGGACAGGAGAGATAGGGGGGGACGCGCATGCGCAGTGGGAGTGTGGACGCCGCGGGCAGGGATGCCTAGAGGAGAGAGGGGAGAGCGTAGGAGGGGAGAGAGGAGGGGAGGCGCATGCGCAGTGAGGGTGTGGTTGCCGCGGGGAGGGATGCCTAGAGGAGAGAGAGGGATAAAGGAGGTTTTTTATTTATTTTTTGAAAGGGCTTGCGCATGCGCAGTAAGGGATGTCACGCCGCACACCGGATTAAGCTCCGCCATAATATGCTTCACATCTAAAATGTTTCCGACGCGTGGCATCGAACGAGGGACCTCTCGCTCTGCAGCAAGATGGCACAAAGGGCGCGCTCGGCGGGGCTTTAGCTCAGCGCCCCGCTCGTCGCTACGCGCGTGCTCATGCGCTTTCACACGCGTATACTTTGGGGGGGGGGGGGGGGCGCTTATCTCGCTCGGGGGAGAATTGTACGTATTGGCTTTTCGCCGGAACAATTGGGTTGTACTTAGCGAGCGCACGAAGGTCCCTTCGCTGGCTGCAGTCCCCCCCGTTTGTGAAAAGAGCACGCTTTTCAAACACAGCGAAGTAACAACTGTGACACTTGTTAGTTCGCGCTCGTCTGTACCTGTGAATACGTTTCGTGCGTCGTTTTTGTTTAAACAGCGCGTTAAGTGTCGAGCTGTGAACGTTGTTACTTCACTCTCGTCCTGTGCATGTTGTTTTCGTGCGTCATGTGTGCTTGAGCAGCGCCCTGCACGTTTCGACCTGCTTGCCGTTCGTCGCTTGACATTCCAATTTGTTGCTATCGCATTCATGGCTTCGCCTTGTGGCGATACTGTGACTTTTTTTCATGAAGACGCAGTGAAGAGAGGCTCACCTGAAAGTTTGCTTCGTCCTTGCACGTTATAGCCAACGAGTAAACACCGTCTTCTGGTATACCATCATTGAGAGTCTTGCTGTCACCTGGACTACCGCCTCTTTTCGAGTAGTACTTGATATGAGAACCCTGGTATTCGACTTGTATATACCAATACAGAAGTGCTTTGTAATACTCAACCTTAAGGTATGAATGGCCGCTGAAAAAAAGTGAAACCGAAAAGAAAGTAAAAACGCCAATTTTGAAAGCACGATAAACAGAAACACTCAAAAGCGCTTAAGGTCCTTCATGCATATTCATAAAGCTGGAATCCCCGCCTCCGTGGTCCCATCGGTCGCGGCCACCTGTGTGGTCTGGTAGGTCATGGTGCTCAATTTGTCACCCGGAGGTCGCGGTATGGAATGCCGCGAGCGGCGGCCGCTTGGGATGGAATCGAAATGCCAGATGCCCGTGTACTCAGATTCTGGGGCTCACTAAAGAGTCGATTCCACCTAATTTTTTAATGCAAAGCATTGCTTAGCGAACTTCGGTGACTTTGCGCATATCTATCTATCTATCTATCTATCTATCTATCTATCTATCTATCTATCTATCTATCTATCTATCTATCTATCTATCTATCTATCTATCTATCTATCTAGCCGCCTTCGACTTCGTGTTGGTATGGCATAACATGACTGAATGATGAACATGAATGACTGGTCATATCATCGAAATCATGACTAACTTGTTATGAACGGTATTGTTTACACGTCATGGCCGTGGTGCTTCTGCGGTTGTCTTTTCAGCGTGATATATTCAAAAATTGGTATGGCGAGACATTTCTGCATGACCAACATAAATGACAGGTGTTAGTCCGAAAATCATGACGTGCTTGTCATGTACAACATGATTTACATGCCACGTTCGTGGTGTGCTGACGGCCGTTTCACTATGATATACACCAAATATGGTATTGCGGGACGTCAGTGTATGACCAACATAAATGACAAGTGTGAATATGCAAATCATGACATGTCATGTGCAACATGACTTGCACGCCGCGCTTATGGCACGCTCGCAGCCGTTTCGCTAGCTTGATATGCACCAAATGTGGTATTGCGTGACGTGTCTGTCTGACTAACATAAAAGACAGATCGTAAAACGAAAATCATGAAATTCATGTCATGTACAACGTGATGTAGATGCCATGCTCAGCGTGCGCTCATGGCCGTTACGCTAGCTTGATATGCACCAAAATTGGTATTCCGTGACATGACTCTATGAAGAACATAAGTGACCGGTGGTAACATGAAAATCATGACATGCATATCATGTACAACGCCAATTACATGCCACGTTCATGGTGCGCCTGAGTCCCGTTCGTTAAGTTAATATACACCAAAATTGATAGAGCGTGACGTGACTGTACGACGAACATAAATGACAGGCGGTAACATGAAAATCGTGACATGCATGTCATGTACAACGTGATTTATATGTCATGCTCATGGTGCGCTCGCGACCGCTGCGTTAGCTTGATATACATCAATATTGGTATTTCTTGACATGACTGTATGCCGGACATAAATGACAGGTCCTAACATGACAGGTCCTAGCATAATTTACTTCTTGCTGGCTGCTTCGCATTACATCGATTCCCACAATGCGTGGGATCTGCCGGTTTTTTTATCACTATCTCTATTATGTGGGTTAATGCTTGTACATTCCCAAAACTGCTGACGAAGCTTTATTACATTTTTGTCGAGCAGTTAGCTTATCATTCAACATTTTTTATAAAAATGGAAGAGCCTGATAGTCGGGCAACACTGGCGCACTCGCGAACCATGACTTAACAAGCTGCTTGTTGCAAGCGCCTGCCATCCGGCGTACGATTTCGTTCCATGGCCAGCTGCATGTGCAATCGAGTTATTGAAGCTTTGTTCAGCTTGTCATTGAAACTGAATGGTTTGCAAATGCTGAAACTTTGGTATAGATGACGAAGGCTCCGCTCCATGCGGCACATCCCACCTCACGGCGAAATTGCGGTCACCGGCGGTGACGGAGGTTTATAGCCGGTAACCTTTCTAGCGCTTATATTTTGCACTGAAATATTATTTTACAGTTCTTTTTATTCATATACGTATAAGGACAATAGACACTCTACTTCTATTTTTCTCCTAAAAGAGCAAATTGCTGGGTGACCGTGTCACGGCCCTTTTAAGGAATCCCAGGTAGCGTAACGGTCCTTCTAAACTGGTTAACATCCCTGCCTTTTCCTTCTCTCATGCTCCTTCCTTCCTTCCTTGCGGGTGGCGGAATATCGTGCAGCCGTGAACTTCGGCTAGAAAGAAAGAGAGAGAAACAAGCGCATGGTTGATCCCTCCTCCATAGGCATTCATATAACACGGAAGTGAAACGTGTCCTCAGAGAAGCAGTTGCATGTTTATTGTACAGTGATATACGAGAGCTTGCAGATCGCCGATCGTCGTGTATACCCTGTAGCCCGGCCGTGATTTCTCACAGAGCGAGCGTACAACGTGGTGTGGCAGCCAGGTGAGCATCCGAGAGCTATTTTAAGGCGAAAGCCTTTAATGTCTCATGCTCACGTCCGTCCGGCGTCCGTCCGTCCGTACATACGTCCGTCCGTCGAGCCCTGGCACGGAGCCAGGTGGCCGCCGGGGTGCGCAAACGGACGCTGGTCTCGTCGGACTCTACAGTGCTCGCGCTTTGCTTGCGTACCGTCGCTGCGCCCAGCGTTTGGAATCATTCTGACCGACGCCGTCTCAATGGACACAGGCGTTCACGGATCACACTTTGGAATTTACAAAGGGTCCGTCAATTTAAGCGCTGGAACGCGGATGGCGTTTGTACGATGCGCAATGCGCGAGAAAATACGAACGCATGCGAACGGAAGAAGGTTAGTCTCGCGTCTCGGTGCGATTCGCGGTAAATAATTAAACAAGAAAACACGCACATATTCGGTTTGTGTGTTATCCCACTGAGAGTGTAAAAGAAAGAAGACATGGGGTGCTATCGCGGAACGATTCTATTCCTTTTTCTATTCTTTTCGCCACCATTAGCCGTCTGTGATTTGTCGAAGCGTCTGTCCATCAAGCAGCCGTAAAAAAGCGTGACGTCAGAATGACGTTTACACACAACGGGAGCCGGCGTCGCGAGTTCCCGCCCACTGCTGACGTAAGCTTCGACGTAACGCGGAAAAGAATTGAAATAGAAAAAGGAATCGTTCCGCGATTGCACCCATGGTATAGGCACCCGACACTGACCAGAGGGCGCAATGGAGCTCTTGTGGGACGCCTGAGCATTGACGGCACCGACCGCCAGGGATACCGAGAAAATCAAACGCTCGCTGAACACATCGACGCGCTCAAGTGTCTCCCTTTCGGGGACGTTTTCAACGAACGCTTCCTGAGTGCGTCCGTAATCACCCGTGACCCCCCCCTCCCCCCCACCTAAAAAAAAGTGCACATCTGCCCTGGCAGGTCCGCTTTTAATGTGTCTACTCGCTAGGCTATGCAGTGGTGGGCTCGATTTTGCTGCGTCTACTCGCTAGGGGCTGTGCGTTCTGGCGCTACCGTCGGATCTCGTAAACTGCATTGCCGGGCGCCTATAGTCAGTTGAATGGCCACACGCTTTCGCCGCACGCACTTTGGAATGTACAAAATGTCCTTCAATTTTTTTTTGTTTAATATGGATAGATGCTATGAGTGAGGCTTGTGCTAAACCCGTCATATCGCGGTGTGTTAAGGCGTTGAAAAAATTATGCTCTTCATTTGGAAACGCACTGAATGGGACGGCCGTAGCAACAGCGCATTGCCGGAGCCAATCGCGGAAGCCACAATCTACGGCTTCCAGACGAAGAACCACCTCGCGAACCAAAATAACTGTGAGAGGAAATTGTGAAAAATAAAAGGCGCGTTAGTAGTGCCTCCTTTATGTGTTCGATGATAGCGCAGTGTGTTAAAAAGCCAGTAAAGAGGCGCGAACTTTTTTGCACCCCCCCCAAAGAATCTTGTTGATTTGTACAGCAGAAACGGCAATCACATTTTGCGAATATTACAGCGATGCGCGCCGTGTACACCCTCCATTTCGAAAAACAAAATTCCCGCGCCTTTCCTACGACTGACCAATCCTACTCGTGCGTGCAGTGACGAAATCTTGGCCATGGGCAACTGAGCTTGCCGACATAGTCTGGGCGTGCCTATTAAACCCATCTATCCCCCCCCCCCCCCCAACCCCAACCCAATGAGAGAGGACTGGGAGGCGGCCCTGCTTAGCTGTCAGGACCTCAAGACCCAAAAGGCCCTGGTTCAACGGACGCGGGCGGCGTTGCTTGCCAATGGCGCTCTGGAATAGGGGCTCCACCTAGTACCCCAATCACCTCACCTCTCTGTAACCATTTAATGGTTAATAAATGTTTTGACCACCACCGCCCACTCCAAAGCGGCTACTCGGCCCTACAATGAAGCAGTTTTGGCCACGCAGTCCGCATTTTCATTTTTCCTGCGCTAACCTCTGCAGTTTTGAGGAGCCCGAGACTACCGGGACAAGCTGTATTGCCAGAGCAAAAAACAAAAAAAAAAAAAAAAGAAACCCTCAAGATGAGGAGGCCTCTCGCAAATTTACCGCTAAGGGAAGAGTGTATACCTCACCAGTGCCTCCTATTGCTCACACCGCGCTTCCTCCCCGCACCGCTATGAGCCGTGCGCACGTAGGCGAAGCCTCGCACGGTCGTTGGTTGCGCGCCGATGACCTATCGCTGACGTCGTGTTACACTGACGAAGTGGGCGTAGTCGCGACAAAGGGCTGCGCCTACCGCTCTCCGCTGCGAGAAAAGGGTGGGAGGGATGAGCGATAAACCGAAACCAGCCAAAGCGCGTTGTTCTAGACCCTGTGACTTCCGTACTACAGCCCTTATTCGCAAAGTTCTTGCGGCAGTATGTTCACATCGTACAAGTGCGCAGTTATTTCTCTATTAGTAATTTTGGATCGAGAGGTTGTTTGCCAGCCATTTAAGCCCCCCGCCATCTATTGTCACGGTTCGAGAGATCGCGGGTTCGACTCCCGCGAACGCAAGTTTTCTTCTAGTTATTTTTCTTTGCCATCTGATCTTAGTCGTGGGGCCATCTGAGCCTTGGTTGACCCCGGCATCAAACACCTCAGTGTTAAAATAAAGAACGACCAGAAGGTTAACCAGAGAAAGCCTGGATCCGGTTTGCTATCTTGTACTTGGAAAGGGGAAGCGGATGTAAAAGAATGAGAGAAGAGTTTCTGATGGCAGTAGGCGACAAAATAAACAATACAATGCCATCAAGGTAAAGGTGGTATAGGGGACATTACTTGCATGTTTAAACTGCAGTACAGGAATTATCACATAACTGCAAAGGAATAAAGTAAATGAAAATTCAACTTACCTGAGGCAAGTTGATTTTTCACCACTTCAATTTTTTTGCAGCTTCGGTTGCCCACGTAGAAGCACGAGGTAACTGCCTCGCTCACACACGAGGCGGAAGCCGCACAGTCAATCGGGGAAGGGCGTCCGCAAGAAGAGGTTCCCAGATGCACTCATAGACGGCGTAACTATCTCACTGAGGCGCAAAGCGATAGCCGAACAGTGGTCACAGAAAATAACGAGGGAAACACGGAAGAACCACAGCTCCACTGTTTCTGCAGGTTTCGCACTGGATGGTGCTGGGGCGATTTTTTTAACGCAATAGCGTTAAAGAGCTCGTTTCGCTGAAATTCCGGTGTCGGCGTCGGCGTTGGCGTCAGCGACCACACAGCCATGCCTTTGCTCTACCACACAGCCATGCCTTTGCTCTACCACACAGCCATGCCTTTGCTTAGAAATACAGTCAAAATAACTTCCTCTTCTTGGAGATGCAGTGAAAGTAACTTTCATGCTTCACAAACGCAAGCGTCCTTTATATAGGCGTCGCCATATAACATGTAATATTCCGGGAATATTGCGTCGTACAAGCGTACATTGTCATCGGGCGTCAGAATATGTGACTATCATAACGATTTCGTTGTTTAAAGCTGGCCACCCATTACAAACGGCACACACCTTACTGCGCGTATTCCCTTAACACCACGTAGTGGGTGCATAGCAAGTATGCACTAAGTGGTTGAAGTAGGCACTCGGGACAGGATATCGCTATAGCGTTCAACTCTTAAAGGCGAAGATTAAGGGTCCCCAATTCTTTAATGCGATAGCAAATATATGGACACTTTCGGCTGATTTTTCCCGCCGCCGTAACCGTCGCCGTCATGTCCTGGAAATGGATATGTATATCTACATATAAAAAAGGTACAAAGAAAAATAGAGTAGTAGAAAAAAAAAGCCAGAGTACCTGACCGGGGATTCAAACCGGCGACTCATCGCTCTGCAGCCCGCTGCGCTAGAAAACAACGTCACGCGCCATGCTTGTGCAGGCGCTATAACGGCGATATATTTATATGCACCATTTACCGCTCGCGGTACGCAGATCTTGTAGGATCTTGAGCGTTTTTTCTATCACGCAACGCTCCTACATTTTCTTTAAAATTGAAAACTGCTCCTGAGACGCGCACTAAAAAGTGGCCCCTTCTGTACCCATTCATGATGTACAAGGAAGAAAAGAAAAAAAGAACACCACCAGGCACACTTTGCGTCAGACGCCACCGCGTGCCAGAAGATGGAGAGGGGTCATTCCACGTGCCGCAGTTTAAAAGAAAAAGAAATATTGTTGGTGTCTGCATTGTGGACACTTTCAGCGCGTTGGTCAAACAGAAAGACGTAACAAGTGTGACAGTTCTTTGTTCACGCTTGTCCTGTGTATACCTATGCGTTCTTTTCGAGCGTCCTTTTTTGTGCTGCAGCGGCGCTGCAAGTATCGAGCTGCTTGTAGTTCTTCGTGTGACACTAATTTCTTGCTGTCGCATTCATTGCTTCGCTGTAAAGTCGCGAAACTGTGACTTTTTTTAAATGCGAAGCATTTCTTAGCGAACTTCGGCAATTTTGTGCGTATCTGTCTATCTATCTATCTATCTATCTATCTATCTATCTATCTATCTATCTATCTATCTATCTATCTATCTATCTATCTATCTATCTATCTATCTATCTATCTATCTATCTATCTATCTATCTATCTATCTATCTATCTATCTATCTATCTAGCCGCTTACGACTTTGTGCGCTCCTGGCCGTATCGTTAATGGGATTTTTACCAAATTTGGTATGGCATAACATGACTGTATGACGAACATAAATGGCTAGTCATATCATGAAAATCATGACTGACTTGTCATGAAAAGTATGATTTACATGCCACGCTCATGGTGTACTCGCGGCCGCTTCGTTAGCTTGATATACACCAAATTTGGGATTGAATGACGTGACTGTATGACGAACATAAATGACAAGTGGTAATATGGAAATCATGACATGTCATGTGTGACATGACTTGCATGCCACGCTCATGGCGTGCAGCGGGCGTTTCGTTAGCTTGATATACACCAAATCTGGGATCGAATGACGTGACTGTATGACGAACATAAAGGACAAGTGGTAATATGGAAATCATGACTTGTCATGTGCGACATGACTTGCATGCCACGCTCATGGCGTGCCTGCGGTCATTTCGTTAGCTTGAGATACACCAAATTTGGTATTGAGTGACATGACTGTATGACGAACATAAATGACAAGTGGTAATATGGAAATCACGACATGTAATGAACGACATGACTCGCATTCCACGCTCATGGCGCACTCGCGGCAGTTTCGTTAGCTTGATATACACCAAATTCGGTATTTAGTGACATGACTGTATAACGAACATAAGTGGCAGGTGGTAACATGAATACCTTGGCATGCATGTCATCTACAACGCCATTTACATGCTACGCTCATGGTGCACTTGCATCCAGTTCGCTAGCTTGATATTCACCAAAATTGATATATCGCGACGTGACTCTATGACAAACATAAATGACAGGTCCTAACACGTAAAACATGATATGCAAATTATGCAAAGCATGATTTGCTCCTTCCTGGCTGTTTTGCATTACATCGATTCCCACAGTGCGTGGGATCTGCCGGCTTTTTTCTTTCACTGTCTACTTAAGCTGGAAAATGGCAACGAGAACTAAGAGACAACAATGCCAAGGAAAGTATAGGGGATGTTACTTCTAGCGTTTATGATGGATGAAAAGTGGACGAAACGATAACTTGCCGTGAGCAGGGACCGAAAATGCAACCTTTCAACAACGCGTCCCAAGCTCTGCCAACTGAGCTACAGCGGCGGTTATCCCTCCGTCCACTTCATAGGGTATATATTGTCACGTGGTCGTGACGTTAACGATGGCGGCAGTCGGTATGTCCGAGATGAAACTGTTTATTTGGCGGAACTTGTGGGCGGTAAACGGAAGGTCAGATTACAGCAATACACACTGGCACTGATAGCGGCGAATCGAGCGTCGGCCGTCGATCAACTGACAAGTGGTGAAGCGCGTCGGCATTTATACGTGTGTCATCGAATATTCCAGCCTTATCACTGGTTGTCTCGCAAGCTCTGGAATGAGCTCGAGTGTTCGCGTCTTGCGCGCAATCTTAACCACAACGATCTACAATAATCGCGAAGCTTCTCGAACAATAAGGCACGGTTTGCGCTAAGCATTGCTGACAGTATTTGTGGGCGAAAACCGAGTACAGCAAAAAGTGAAAATCAGAAACTCGCGTGGCAATATGTGCATTTAAACGTGGGAGCGTCATTCAGCGCCGCCAGTAGATATGACCGTGACTGTGGAACACTATTTCATTGCGATAGTAATTATATGAACAGTCTCGACGGATTTTTGCCATAGAAGTCGCTGTTGCCGTCGCCGCCATCTCCTGTATAAAGTCCAAATTGATGAGATCCCCCCAGCACATCGTACGTTGTACCTGAAGGGTAACGGCGCGCGAGCGGTGGCGACCAACGTGGCTGAAGAGGAGACCAAACGAGCCGGCCCATCTTTGTCACTTCGAGGCGCATGCGATAAGATCCCCCCAGCCTGTTTGAGCGGCCGTCGAATGCTCAAGCAGAAAGGAAACGCCCCGCCCGGCTTTAACGAGCGTGAAAAGATGCGAGGGGGGGGGGTCCCTCCTTCGAGCTGCCACTGTGACCTTTGATTTTACGAGCGCGGTCGTCGCCTGCGCGCGTGTTACCTCGATATATCGGCATCTGTCAGCGGGCGGCTTGTATACCCTTCTACGTGCTGCGCTCTCAACGCGAAGAGAATGGGCGAAGAGCGTCCCTGGAGCGGCCGTATCTCTCAAACCAGCGTTTTGTAGAGTTGCGTGAGGTCGAATCCAAAAAAGTTAGCTGGCAGCCTCACTTCGTATAACATTACAATTTGTTCCTATCGCATTCATTGCTTCACCCTTGCGGTGAAACTGTGACTTTTTTTGGCTGTTGGTGTCACGTATCATGTGTTCTTTTTACGAGCTGGCAGCTGACCAATAATCCTTCGCAAACTTAATGGATTAACAGGGAAAAATGAGCTCGCAATTAGTACGCTGTTGAAACTAGCACAGACAAATGTCATTTCAACAGGCCAACATTTGCCTCATTGACCTTTTGATAATTCGGTGAGTACTTTTGGAGTTATGAATATAATTATGACTAATTAATTATTCTCATTAACGAAAAAATTTGTAGCGGCTACTACAGTATACTGGGAACAATATGCACTAGGTCTGCTTCGCGGAACGCCATTCCTTTTTTTAAATCCCGCTGCGTGATAGCAGGGCCAACCTGTATATATATGTATGTATATCAGTGTTGTATGCGTTACCGAAAAAAAGTAACTAAATACGTTACTCGTTACTCTAAAAAAAAAGGAACGCGTTACAGCCCTACGTTACCTCCAAAAAAAGTAACGCGTTACCGTTACCATTACCGAAAAAAAGTAACGGACGTTACCTCTACCGTTAGTTCGCAATGATCAGTTTTAATCGATCTCTTTTTGCTACAGTAACCCGCAATAATTGTTTTTCAATCTCATATTCATGTTTTATATAAAACGTCTAACCCAAAGAATGATTATTCCCAAAATTATCAATTAACTAGAATTATTTGCGCAAATTTTAATGTACCGGCCTTCGTAATGTTACAGCATCTTAAAGATGCCTGTAGAGTTACATGTGATAGTTTATGACCCTAGGTAAGAAGTGTAAATTTAAGGGCTCGTTTTATTTATCCTAATTATAGTTATCATAATATTAGCTTCTGACACTCTGTGGCACATGGTGAAGCCATTTTTCTCAATCTGACATTAGACACCATGCGAGATTCAATCATCCACGCTATCCGCAAAGAAAGCATCACTGGATTCTCAAGATATTTACAGTTATCGGCCTTTTTCTGGGTCCGAACCGCACCTCTAATGCAGATGGTCGAATTCGAAACTGGTGGTCCTTCGCCTTCGAAATCGCCCGCTGCGCGCCAGTAGGCAATCACGGGACCTGCATTGGCTCCTTTTTTTTTTTTTTTTTTTTTTTTTTTTTTTTTTTTTTTTTTTTTTTGGGGGGGGGGGGGGGGGGCATTTGCACATTTGTGAAACGAGATGTTCCTTGGTCCGCACCTGTCACCGCGTTTTGGACACCAAAAATCATGCGCATCCGCAGACTAATCACGCGGAAAAGGCCCATTCTGACGGCATGCTTGTACTAGCAAAATAGATACGCAAAAAAAAAAATTGAAGGACACTTTGTACATTCCAAAGTGCGTACGGCGAAAGCGTGTGGCCATTCGACTGACTATCCCATGCCTTTTTTTTTTACACTCTTAGTGGGATAACACACAACCGAATGTGTGCGTGTTTTCTTGTTTAATTTTTTACGGCGAGTCGCACCGAGACGTGGCACTAATCTTCCTCCGTTCGCATGCGTTCGTATTTTCTCGCGCTTTGCGCATCGTGCAAACGCCATCCGCGTTGCAGCGCTTAAATTGACGGACCCTTTGTAAATTCCAAAGTGTGTTCCGCGAACGCCTGTGTCCATTGAGACGGTGTCGGACAGAATGATTCCCTACGCTTGGCACAGCGACGCTACGCAAGCAAAGCGCGAGCGCTGTAGACTCCGACGCAACTGGCGACCGTTTGCGCACCCCGGCGGCCACCTGGCTCCGTGCCAGGGCTCGGACGGATGGTCGGACGGACGGACGGACGGATCGACGGATGGATGGACAGACGGACGGACGGACAGATGGCCGGACGGATGGACGGACGGACGGAACGACGGATGCACGGACAGACGGACGGACGGACAGACGGATGGACGACGGACAGATGGACGGACGAACAGACAAACGGACGGACAGACGGACGGACGGACGGACGGACGGACGGACGGACGGATGGACAGACGGACGGACGGGCACCAGACCGACGGACGCCGGATGGACACCGGACGGACGTGAGCATGAGACATTAAGTGCTTTCGCCTTAATATTAAGGCGAAAGCCTTTAATGTCTCATGCTCACGTCCGTCCGGTGTCCGTCCGTCTGTCCGTCCGTCCGTCCGTCTGTCTGTCTGTCCGTCCGGTGTCCGTCCGTCTGTCCGTCCGGTGTCCGTCTGTCCGTCCGGTGTCCGTCCGTGCGTCCGGTGTCCGTCCGTGTGTCCGTCCGTCCGGTGTCCGTCCGTCCGGTGTCCGTCCGTCCGTCCGTCAGTCCGTCCGTCCGTCCGTCCGTCTGTCTGTCTGTCTGTCTGTCTGTCTGTCTGTCTGTCTGTCTGTCTGTCGGTCCGTCCGTCCGTCCGTCCCTCCCGTCCATCCGAACTCTGGCACGGAGCCAGGTGGCCGCCGGGATGCGCAAACGGACGCCGGTCACGTCGGACTCTACAGCGCTCGCTCTTTGCTTGCGTAGCTTCGCTGTGCCCAGCGTTTGCAATCATTTTGACCGACGCCGTCTCAATGGACACAGGTGTTCACGGAATACACCTTCGAATTCACAAACGGCCCGTCAATTTAAGCGCTGGAACGCTATGGCGTTTGCACGATGCACAAAGCGCGAGAAAATACTAACGCATGCGAACGGAGGAAGATTAGTCTCGCGTCTCGCTGCGACTCGCGGTAAAAAATTAAAAAAGAAAACACGCACACATTCGCTTTGTGTGTTATCCCACTGAGAGTGTAAAAGAAAAAAATACATGGCATAGTCAGTGGAACGGCCACACGCTTTCGCCGAACACACTTTAGAATGTACAAAGTGTCCTTCAATATTTGTTGTAGTCAAGAAATTGTTTAACGGCCCGGGAAGTGCTACAATCCACTTCCACGAAAAAAGTCACAGTTTCGCGACTAGGGCGAAGTAATGAATGCGATAGCAACAAATTAGTTTGTCACACGAAGAACGAGCAGCAGCTCGATACTTGCAACGCGCCGCCGCAGCACAGAGAAAGACGCTCGAAAAGGACGCATACGTATACACAGGACAAGCGTGAACTAACAACTGTCGCAGTTGTTACGTGTTTGTATTTGAGCAACGCGCTGCGAGTCCGTCCCTCCTTCCCGCGTCCCACACCCCACAGGGCATGCGCGTTCCCTCCCCTCTCTCCTCTCCTACGCTCACCCCCTTTCTCTCCTCTACGAATCCTCTAATCTACGGAGCGGCCCCCCGCGTCGCACACCCCCCCACAGCGCATGCGCGTCCCCTCCCCCCTCTCTCCTGTAGGAATCCTCAACTCTACGGAGTGGCACCCGCGTCCCACTTCCCGACAGCGCATGCGCGTCCTCTCCCCCCTCTCCTCTAGGAATCGTCTACTCTAGGAAGCGGCTCCCGCGTCCCATAGCGCATGCACGTCCCCTCCCTCTCCTCTCCTACGCCCCCCCCCCCCCCCCCCGTCCTCTCCGCTCCGCTGCAGAGCAGCGATGAGTGCCCGGGCCGCTGCCGTGAAACGAGAGTGTCGACGTTTCCCCCGCTCAAGCTAACAATCTCCCCGCTGCTTCGCATCCACACATGGTTCCCTTTAGCGGGAGATGGGGAAGTTTTTCCTTCTACATCATGAATGGTACAGAAGGGACCACTTTTTCGTGCGCATCTCAAAGGCAGGTTTCAATTTGAAAGAAACTGTAAAAGCTTTGAGTGATAGAAAAATTACACCATCTTCCGCTAAAGGGAACCATGTGTAGATGTGAAGCAGCGGGCACTAACGCTTACACTGGCGGCGGCGTTGACGCTGGCGCTCATCGCAGCGTTGCGCAGGAGACAAAACTTGGGAGGCGCAAAGCACGCAGCGATGGAGTGGTGTTTCCTACTGGAACATGCCAATCGCTGCTAATGGGCAATGAGAGACAGAATACTCCGACTGGACACAGAAACCCGCAGTCCGCTTTTAGTTAACGCGCACGCTGCGAATTTTTATTGTTCAACAACGCACAGGAGAAATCTCCCACCGGCACCACCTTACAGGCCAAAATCCATTGCCATATATACGGAGTGGCCAGTGAACGGTTATGCAGCGCGAGCAGTCGGTTTTTTCAACCAAGAAACTCGCTAGCAGACGCCGCCTGCGTCGGCGTCGCGAGGCGAGAGGGGGGGAGCGTAGGAGAGGAGAGAGGAGGGTACGCGCATGCGCAGTGGGAGTGTGTATGCCACGGGCAGGGATGCCTAAAGGAGAGAGGGGGGAGCGTAGGAGAGGAGAGAGAGGGGGGGACGCGCATGCGCAGTGTGAGTATGGACGCCGCGGGCAAGGATGCCTAGAGGAGAGAGGGGGGGAGCGTAGGAGGGGAGAGTAGGGGAGGCGCATGAGTAGTGAGGGTGTGGTTGCCGCGGGGAGGGTTCCTAGAGGAGAGAGAGAGAGGGGGGAAAGGTGTTTTTTATTTTTTTAAGGGTTTGCGCATGCGCAGTAAGGGAGGGCACGCGGCACACCACCACCACCACCGGATTAAGCTTCGCCATAAGATGCTTCACATCTAAAACACGTACGCTCAAACTGTTCCGAGATCTGCGTACCGCGAGCGGAAAATGGTGCATATGAATAGCTCGCCGTTATATGGCTGGCACGAGCTTGGCGTGTGGCTAGCACAGCAGCCTGCGGAGCGGGGGTCGCTGGTTCGAATCCCCGGTCAGGTGGTTTGGAATTTTTTTCTACTGATTTATTTTTATTTATGCCTTTTTTATATAGAAACATACATATACATATCTGGGACATGACGGCGACGGCAAAAATCAGCCGAGAGTGTCCTTATAATTGCTATCGCAATAAAAGCATGTCTGTACAGCTTCTCATGGCGAATTCCGCGGCTTTCTTCAAGCTTTGTTTTGCGATGGCCCAACTTTACCCACAGGGAGTTAGCGCGTCTTCAGAAATTTCTAGTCGCGATTTCCACAAATAAAACCGATTCCACCCGCGCATTGTTTGGCCATGCCCGGCAGGCCAACAGCTGTCCGATGCTATGGCCAAAAGAGTTCGCCGGGGCGAGCTCTTGGAAAATGGCACCTAGAAGATGAAAAAGTAACGAGTAATGTAACGCCTCACCTTACCGAAAAATAGTAACGTAAGTACGGTACCCGTTACATTCCAGAAATTGTAACAAGTACGTTACTAAGAGACTGAAAAAAGTAACGTGTTACCGGCAACGGCGTTACCGTCAACACTGATGTATATATATACAAAAACCACCAAGAAAAAATATTTTCTGGCGCGTCTATAAACGTGTAGTTTGCCGTACTGTGCGTGGTCACCCGTGCACGCGCGCTTATATCGCGGTGGGAGACGTTTGTACGTCTTGGGCTTTCACCGGAACGATTGCATTTTAGCTACAGAGCGCAGGAAGGTCACTTCTCTCGCTGCAGAGTCCCCGTTTGCAAAAATTCTCCATCTCCCGCTAAAGGGAACCATGTGTGGATGCGAAGCAGCGTGGAGATAATTAGCTTGAGCGGGAGGAACGTCACCGCTCTCCTTTTACGACAGCGGCCTGGGCTCTCATCGCGGCGCTGCACAGGAGAGAGAATGAGGCGCGCGCGCTCCGTCATTTTCATACCGCGGAACTACCGTGGCGCCCCCCAGCGGAGTATGCATCTGTCAAACCACCAGTCATGCGCGCCGCTCCGTAGAGGATTCCTGGAGGAGAGGACGGGGGGGGACCGTAGGAGAGGAGACGTGCATGCGCTGTGGGGGGTGTGGGACGCGGGAGCCGCTCCGTAGAGTAGAGGATTCCTAGAGGAGAGAGGGGGAGGCGATGCACATGCGCTGTGGGGGGTGTGGGACGCGGGAGCCGCTCCGTAGAGTAGAGGATTCCTAGAGTAGAGAATCGGGGGTGAGCGTAGGAGAGGGAACGCGCATGCGCTATAGGGGGTGTGGGACGCGAGGGCCGCTCCGTAGAGTAGAGGATTCCTAGAGCAGAGAAAGGGGGGTGAGCGTAGAAGATAGAGGGGGGAGGGGACGCGCATTCGCTGTGGTGTTGTGGGACGCGGAAGGAGGGACGGACTAAGCCCCCTCCAAACACATGTAAGCTAGATCAAGGAATGGGGTCAACCTGGGCGACAGACATCACCTGCCTAGCCATTGCTAAGCAGCCTCTCTGTACTCTCGGCGATGACTCTGGTGACTGTAGTGGTCGTTGACGGCCTTATATTGTACTACAGTGTTCTGGTTCGCATAGTAGGTGCTTCCCTACTTCATGAAAGTGGCCGGACGCGGGACGCGGGAGGGACGGACATAGCCCCGAGCATAAGATGCTTCGCATCTAAAAAATCACAGCAAAGCCGCGGAGTGAATGATGATGAGTGGGCGAAGCTCCTGAGGTACATCATCAAAGACCTGATGGTGGTTGGTTGCATGTGGTCAAACGATGTGCATGTGAGACCACATCGCGATGCCATGTGTTGTATGGCATCGCGATCGTCATCGTCATCACGGCACACCACATGCCATGTGGTGTTCCGTGAAGTGGCGTGCCGAGAGTCATAGTTACTCCCGCCGTTTACCCGCGCTTTTTAGTGGCGAAGCTCCTTAGCCTGTCGGTCGTGCGTCCCTTGTATGTTGTAGCCACCTGCTGATGACGATGACGATCGCGATCGCGATCGTCATCCCCACTATGTGATCGCGATCGCATAGTGGGTAGATGGAGTGTACCCACTATGCGTCATAATGATGACGATGATGATCGCGATGCCATACAACACATGGCATCGCGATATGGTCTCACATGCATATCGTTTGACCACATGCAACCAACCACCATCACGTCTTCGATGGTGTACCTCCGGAGCTTCGCCCACGCATCATCATTCACTCCGCGGATATGCTGCGATTTTTTTTTGAATTTCTTCACTTTGACATTCAGAGCACTGGGCAGAAATCCCATTGCGTCAGCACCGATCAACGGCCCTCTTAATGCTTTGTTTTAATTAGACAGTCGGATTCCCCCGGTCCGTGCCAGTTCTGAGTTGGCTGTTTTCTGCCGGCCGAAGCATAAGGAGCTTCGCCCCTCGCGATGCCATGTGTGGTATGGCATCGCAATCGTCATCGTCATCACGCAGGTGGCTACTGCTTACTACAATCAAGGGATGCACGACCCACGGCATAAGGAGCTTCGCTCCTAAAAAAATCACAGCATATCCACGGAGTGAATGATGATGAGTGGGCGAAGCTCCGGAGGTTCATCGGTAAACCACGCATCTTCCGTGAAATTTGCCCAGTCCATCATCAAAGACGTGATGGTGGTTGGTTGCATGTGGTCAAACGATATGCATGTGAGACCATATCGCGATGCCATGAGTTGTATGGCATCGCGATCATCATCGTCATAAGCGTCATCATTATGACGCATAGTGGGTACATTCCATGTGGTGTGCCGTCATGGCAGCGTCATCGTCATCACACAGGGAGATACTGCTGGTTACGCAGGTGGCTACTACGTACTACAAACTACAGGGGACGCACGACCCACGGCGTTGTATGGCATCGCGATCGTCATCATCATCAGCGTCATCGTTATGACGCATAGTGGGTACATTCCATGTGGTGTGCCGTGATGGCAGCGTCATCGTCATCACACAGGGAGAAACTGCTGGGTACGCAGGTGGCTACTACGTACTACAAACTACAAGGGACGCACGACCCACGGCAAAGACGTGATGGTGGTTGGTTGCATGTGGTCAAACGATGTGCATGTGAGACCATATCGCGATGCCATGTGTTGTATGGCATCGCGATCGTCATCGTCATCACGCAGGTGGCTACTACGTACTACAAACCATAAGGGACGCACACCCACGGCATAAGGAGCTTCGCTCCTAAATAATCACAGCATATCCGCGGAGTGAATGATGATGAGTGGGCGAAGCTCCGGAGGTACATCATCAAAGACGTGATGGTGGTTGGTTGCATGTGGTCAAACGATATGCATGTGAGACCATATCGCGATGCCATTTGTTGTATGGCATCGCGATCGTCATCGTCATCAGCGTCATCGTGATGACGCTTAGTGGGTACATTTAATGTGGTGTGCCGTGATGGCAGCGTCATCGTCATCACACAGGAAGATACTGCTGGTTACGCAGGTGGCTACTACATACTACAAACTACAAGGGACGCACGACCCACGGCAAAGACGTGATGGTGGTTGGTTGCATGTGGTCAAACGATGTGCATGTGAGGCCATATCGCCATGCCATGTGTTGTATGGCATCGCGATCGTCATCGTCATCACGCAGGTGGCTACTACGTACTACAAACTACAAGGGACGCACGACCCACGGCAAAGACGTGATGGTGGTTGGTTGCATGTGGTCAAACGATGTGCATGTGAGGCCATATCGCCATGCCATGTGTTGTATGGCATCGCGATCGTCATCGTCATCACGCAGGTGGCTACTACGTACTACAAACTACAAGGGACGCACGACCCACGGCAAAGACGTGATGGTGGTTGGTTGCATGTGGTCAAACGATGTGCATGTGAGGCCATATCGCCATGCCATGTGTTGTATGGCATCGCGATCGTCATCGTCATCACGCAGGTGGCTACTACGTACTACGAACTACAAGGGACGCACGACCAACGGCATAAGCAGCTTCGCCCAAATATAGTGAAGTATCAACTGTGGCACTAGTTAGTTCGCACTCATCCTATGTATACCTGTGCGTATCCGTTTCGTGGGTCCTTTGTGTTTGAGCAACGCGCTAAGTGTTGACTTGTGAACGTTGTTAGTTCGCACTCATCCTGTGTGTGTTCTTTTCGAGCGGTCTTTCTTTTTGCGCAGCGTGCTGCTCGTTTCGATATGCTTGCTGTTCTTGGCGTGACATTCCAATTTGTTTCTATCGCATTCGTCGCTTCGCCCTTGCAACGAAACTGTGACGTTTTATGTCTAACTAAGAAAAACAAGCCACTCCCCGTCTTTCGTTCATTCGTAGCGTGGGTCTGGTTCCAGCAGACTTCATGCCTACTGGTAGTACGCGACAGATTATTGGTCACCCGCCAGCTCTTAAAAATATCGCGTGCTACGAGACGCTAGCAGGCAGAAAAAGAGTGTTCCACGCTCCACGCCATAGCTGCGATTGGCTCTGACTAACACTAACTGGTTTAAATGCACAGATATACCCAATGATGCGGACAAAGGGGATGACCGCCACTGTAGCTTAATTGGCAGAGCATCGGACGCGTATTTCAAAGGTTTCAGGTTTGGTCCCCTTCGGCAGGAAATTATCTTTTTGTCCACGTTACTTTCTTGACATTTATATCGTAAACACTATAAATAACATCCCCTATACCGGCCTTGGCATTATTGTCTGTAAGTTCGCGTTCATATTGCGTCTAACTATGAACAACTAGCCCTTAAAGTTCCCCCCTCTCTCCTTTACCTAAGCTGAAGTCACGTTAAAGAGATGCGGACTTCTTATATCAAGGAAGCTCTCTTAAACAAGCAGAATTGCGTGTTCCGCACCACCTAGAAGGCAGCGCTAATCTGCGGGAGCACTTTCACTGAGCTTTGGAGATGTCCGTCTTTTACGCATGAATGACCCCACAACTGCCCTTTACACTATAGAGGACGCATGCACAGAAAAATTCATAATACCCATTGAACTCCCCGCTTGAGAAATAAGAACGTGTGATTACCTGTCGTCTTTGTTGTAGAGGCAAAGACGTACTGTCATACCCACGAAGAAGTAAGGCAATATCAGTTTCAACTCTTTCGAGTACTGCGCATTGTCCTGAAAAAAAACAACATAAATAATGCTTGCTAATTAAATAGTGTGGTTGCCAGTTATGGCCTTAACACAGGAAATCGTATGACCCCTCCCCCGTTTTTGTGGTATGTATCGCAACATGGCGCGACGGCTATATATGGTAACTAACAACAAACATGTTGTGACGTGTGTAAAGTGTTTCCCGATCAGTGATAAGAGGGTGAGACTACATGAGGGGTCCGCTAATGCGATAGCTAGTATGAAGTCACGAACCCTGGACACCACA
The DNA here is from genome assembly GCA_030522465.1 of Rhipicephalus appendiculatus. Taxonomy (NCBI): domain Eukaryota; kingdom Metazoa; phylum Arthropoda; class Arachnida; order Ixodida; family Ixodidae; genus Rhipicephalus; species Rhipicephalus appendiculatus. The sequence goes on along the minus strand of JALIZH010019699.1, from coordinate 43,254 downwards.
ACATAAAAAAATCACGCCATATCCACGAAGTGAATGATGATGAGTGGAAGAAGCTTCGGAAGTAATCTGGTAAACCGTCAATCCTCCGTAAATTTTGCCCACTCGATCATCACACAAAGACCTGACACACAAACGCGGGGGGTGTGGTGTGATTATACATACAGTATATACACAATGTTTCATTATTTACATATTGATAAACTATATACACAATGTTTTATTATTTACATATGGGGTAGATGATGATTTTCTTCAAGAGAGCTCTACGGCCCACAAGGAGGGGGTTCCCCTGATTTTGTTTTCGTCATATATGACGTCAAGTTCAGGGGAACGTTTGTTGTCGGCGTTGCCGTTTTGCCTTTCGAGGGCGAGAGCGCGTGCACGATCGTTTTCATCCATGGCAGAAAAAGAGGGTGGTCTGAGACGCGCTTATTCTTCATGACCATCAGCGTCATCGTCATCGCTATCACGCGTAGTGGGTACATTCCACTATACGGTGGCTACGACGCACAACGCGGACATAACCCATGCCCTAAAGAGCTTCGCCCCTAAAAAAATACCTCATCTCCCGCTAAAGGGAATCATGTGTGGATACGAAGCAGCGGGGACATAATTAGCTTGAGCGGGAGGAACGTCGCCGCTCTCATTTGACGGCAGCGGTCCGGGCGCTGCACAGGAGAGAGAATCAGGCGCGCGCGCTGCGTCATTTTCATACCGCGGAACTACCGTGGCGCCCCCCAGCGGAGTACGCAGCTGTCACACCACCTCTCGTGCGCGCCGCTCCGTAGAGGATTCCTAGAGGAAAGGACGGGGGGGGACCGTAGGAGAGGAGAGAGAGGGGGGAGGGGACGTGCATGCGCTGTGGGGCGCGGGAGCCGCTCCGTAGAGTGGAGGATTCCTAGAGGAGAGAGGGGGGAGGGGACGCGCATGCACTGTGGGGATGTGGGACGCCGGAGCCGCTCCGTAGAGTAGGGGATTCCTAGAGGAGAGAGGGGGGAGAGGACGCGCATGCGCTGTGGGGATGTGGGACGCGGGCACCGCTCCGTAGAGTAGATTAATCATAGAGTAGAGGAAGGGGCGTGGGCGTAGGAGAGCATAAGGGAGGGGACGCGCTGTGGGGGGGGTGTGGGACGCGGGGGGCCTCTTTGTAGAGTGGAGGATTCCTAAAGGAGAGAAAGGGGGGTGAGCGTAGGAGAGGAAGGGGGAGGGCACGCGCATGCGCTGTGGTAGTGTGGGACGCGGTAAGGAGGGACGGACTAAGCCCACTCCAAACACATGCAAGCAAGATTAAGGAATGGGGTCAACCTGGTTGACAGAGACCACCTGCCTAGCCATTGCTAAGCAGCCACTTTGTGCTCTCGGCTATGACTCTGGTAACTGTGGTGGTGGTTGACAGCCTTATTGTACTACAGTACCTGGTTCGCATAGTGGGTGCTTCCCTACTTCACGAAAGTGACCGGACGCGGGACGCCGGAGGCGGGACGGACACAGCCCCGAGCATAAGATGCTTCGCATCTAAAACTTTCCCATCTCCCGATAAAGGGAACCATCTCTGGATGCGAAGCAGTGGAGAGATGGCTGGCTTGAGCGGGAGAAATATCGCCACTCCCGTTTCGCGGCAGCGGCCCAGGCGCTCATCGCGGCACTGCACTGGAGAGAGAATGAGGCGTGCGCGCTCCATCATTTTCATACTGCGGAATTACCGTGGCGCCCCCCAGCGGAATATGCAGCTGTCGCACCACTTGTCATGCGCGCCGCTCTGTGGAGTAGAGGATTCCTTGAGGAGAGAACGGGGGGGGGACCTTAGGAGAGGAGAGAGAGGGGGGGAGGGGACGGGCATGTGCTGTGGGACGCGCGAGCCGATCCGTAGAGTAGAGGATTCCTAGAGGAGAGAAACGGGGTGAGCGTAGGTGAGAAGAGAGAGGGGGGAGAGGACGCGCATGCGCTGTGGGGATGTGGGACGCGAGCGCCACTCCGTAGAGTAGAGGATTCCTAGAGGAGAGAAAGGGGGTGAGCGTAGGAGAGGAGAGAGAGGGGGGAGGGGGACGCGCATGCGCTGTGGTGGTGTGGGACGCGGGAAGGAGGGACGGACTTTGTCCTACAGCGTTCTGGTTCGCATAATCGGTGCTTCCCTACTTCATGAAAGTGTCCGGACGCGGGACGGACATAGCCCCGAGCATAAGATGCTTCGCATCTAAAAGTGCATGTTGCAGCTGCATTACACAAACTATATGAATAGTTGATAACAGCTTTAAAATAAAGAAAGCGGGCAACAAAAATAATGCGACGTAATGGTCTTTGGTAGCCATAAATTAAGTAGTCACAAAACTGGCAGTGCGAGGCCGCCACTGCGCTGAAAGTCACTCTTTTCGACGTGTACTGAACACAGAGGCATCGTCCCCTTGAATCGAACTTAGCTGCGCGACACCTAACTTGCTGAGCAACCGCGTAGAGTCGTACTTTTTTCCAATAGTCGTCACTTTCTTAGGCGACATATAATGGAATCGAGCTTTATGCTTCACTCCCGACATTCCTTACCACTACTTTCCTTCGTCTTCATCATTGCGAGATCAAAGGTGTCGGTATTGTCCTGGATGCTATATTGTACCTTTCCACTCAAGATATGCGGATTACAATTAGCTGGTTTCATCTGTCGAAGCCCTATTTGCAGAAGAGGAAGACCTCATGCCTTCACTACATTGGCACAGGTTGCACACGGCGTTCTGTCTTTCAGGACTTCAATATGCGTCAGCATCACAAATCAGCGCCCTTCTGTCCCGCCTCTCGTCTCGGCGCTTTTCGTAGTGATGATTGGTCATTCGGGCCGCGGCCCGAGAAACAAGCGCGAACCGATGTTTTAAATGCGAAGCATTTCTTAGCGAACTTCCGCGACTTTGAGCGTATCTATCTATCTAGCTATCTATCTATCTAGCTATCTAGCCGCCTACGACTTTGTGCTCTCCTGGCCGTATCGTTAATGGGATTTATACCAAATTTGGTATGGCATAACATGACCGTATTGCGAACACAAATGGCTGGTCATATCATGAAAATCATGACTAGCTTCTCATGAAAAGCATGATTTACCTGCCACGCTCATGGCGCGCTCCCGGCCGTTTGGTTAGCTTGATATACACCAAATTTGGGATAGAGTGACGTGACTGTATGATGAACATAAATGACCAGTGGTAATATGGAAATCATGATTGTCATGTGCGACATTACTTGCATGCCACGCTCATGGCGCGCTCGCGGCCATTTCGTTAGCTTGATATACACCAAAATTGGTATTCAGTGACGTGACTGTATGATGAACATAAATGACCAGTGGTAATATGAAAATCATGACTTGTCATGTGCGACATGACTTGCATGCCACGCTCATGGCGCGCTCGCGGCCGTTTCGTTAGCCTGATATACACCAAATTTAGTATTGAGTGACGTGACTGTATGACGAACAAAAATGACCAGTGGTAATATGGAAATCATGACTTGTCATGTGCGACATGACTTGCATGCTACGCTCATGGCGCGCTCGCGGCCGTTTCGTTAGCCTGATATACACCAAATTTGGTATTGAGTGACGTGACTGTATGACGAACAAAAATGACCAGTGGTAATATGGAAATCATGACTTGTCATGTGCGACATGACTTGCATGCCACGCTCATGGCGCGTTCACAGCCGTTTCGTTAGCTTGACATACACCAAATTTGGTATTGAGTGACGTGACTGTATGACGAACAAAAATGAGCAGTGGTAATATGAAAATCATGACTTGTCATGTGCGACATGACTTGCATGCCACGCTCATGGCGCGCTCGCGGCCGTTTCGTTAGCCTGATATACACCAAATTTAGTATTGAGTGACGTGACTGTATGACAAACAAAAATGACCAGTGGTAATATGGAAATCATGACTTGTCATGTGCGACATGACTTGCATGCCACGCTCATGGCGCTCGCGGCCGTTTCGTTAGCCTGATATACACCAAATTTGGTATTGAGTGACGTGACTGTATGACGAACATAAATCATCAGTGGTAATATGGAAATCATGACTTGTCATGTGCGACATGACTTGCATGCCACGCTCATGGCGCGCTCGCGGCCGTTTCGTTAGCTTGATATACACCAAATTTGGTATTGCGCGACGTGACTGTATGACGAACATAAATGACAGGTCCTAACATGTAAAACATGACATGCAAATTTTGTAAAGCATGATTTGGCTGCTTCGCATTACATCGATTCCCACAGTGCGTGGAATCTGCCGGTTTTTTCTTGTGTTTTCATTGTTCGCTGACGCCACCACCGGGCTGTGTAGCTATTGCGGCGGGCAGCGTTTCAAGCGACTTTCGGTGCGTGTGTTCCCTCTGTCTCTTGAAGGTCCGCTTCTTGTGTGGCTCTTGTTATGCCACGGCACTGCGCGCTTCAGTGCACCGGCTGGCGTGAAAACGGTTTTGTGCTGTGGGCCGTCCAGCGAGCCCGGACAGCAGTTGAAAGGCTATGCTTCACCGCACACGATGTCCGGGTGGCCTGAGCCCGGGCCGCCAACCTTGTAGGTACTTCTTTTTCAAAATAGATATTTCCGTCCGTCCGTTAATGCTGTTCGTCATCCCGCGAAGAAAACGTGACGCCGCGCATAAAAAAAAGTCAATTCACAACACCGGGCGTAAGACTTCGTTCCAACCGAACGTACAGCCGTCAGCACGCTTAACACGAATACTCCACAGTGTGGCCTGAAACAGTTTGACTGACGCCAGCGCAGCGTAGCTTTGGATTTGTTGCCGAGATGCCGACATACTATCCAAGCATACCGAGGTATTATCTTGGCAATAGCGCCCAGCACTTCACAAGTTGGCGTCAGTCAAACCAGACCATGCCACGCGGAGGAGTCTTCGTGTTAACCGTGCTGACCATTGTACTGTGCTCTGTGCTGTGTATTACGTTGTACTTAAACGACTGCGTACACTTGAAGCTTGTTGAAAGTTCACGAGAATGCGGACAATGTTGCTTATTCCCCTTATCATTCCGCGTCGTCTTGTGTTTATTCTTTTCATTTGATGGCTCTGTAAAGACTGCTGGAGTGCGGAATTCGCATACAATTCGCTATGCTTGCCCTGCTTTCGCTGACAGCTCGTTTCTTTCACAAGTGGTCTAAATTTTATATGCCCTAAATATATTTTGAAATATATTTCCATGTTGATCACCTCGGTAATTTAGGAAACGGTAGGAATTATGTCCTTTCAGCTATCATCACAAGAAGAAGAAGAAGAAGAAGAAATGGTAGCGAGCAGAGGCAGGGAGGTTAATTAGTCCAGGATGACCGGTTTTCTACCCTACACGTGGGAACGGGATGGGGGAGGTTGAAAGAGGGAGAGGAAAGAGTGGAAGGAGAAATAAATATAGCCCAACACAACACACACACACACGCAGTCGGTCACAATCCGTCACTCTGGCGTGGTTCACGACGTCACTGTCACAGCCGTTTGTCCAGGTCTGTTTTTCTCAGAAACCGCAGTAGTTCCTTGGTCGCCTTCATCTGCGATGTCCTATGTCGACGACATGCAAGAATGGATTCAACAGATATTTGTCCATTGTCCAGGTGCGCTAGAACGGATGCCAGTGATTGTCTCTGAACATTATAGACAGGCGGTGGTGTTAAACATTTTTATTTCTGAAAATGAACCAAAGAGGACAGTCACACAGGATGTGGCTTAGTGTCTCCTCGCAACGACAGGCATCGCAGAGACCGTTGTCGGCCATTCCAATGCGGAACGAATACGATTTCGTGAATGCCACACCTAACCATAAACGATAAAGCAGTGTGGCCTCTCTTCGGCAGAGTCCAGTTGGCATATAGAGGTGCATCAAAGAGCACAGGCGGTGTTCACGATTGGTCTGGTTGATCTGGATGGTCTGGCTGCTTGGTGGGCACCATAGAGAGAGCGTGATCTCTTTTAAGGCGAAAGCTTTTAATGTCTCATGCTCACGTCCGTCCGGTGTCCGTCCTGCGTCCGGCGTCCGTCCGTCCGGATGTCCGTCTGTCCGTCCGGATGTCCGTCCATCCGTTCGTCTGTCCGTCCTTCCGTCCGGATGTCCGTCCGTCCGTCCGTCCGGATGTCCGTCCGGATGTCCGTCCGTCCGGATGTCCGTCTGTCCGTCCGTCCGGATGTCCGTCCGTCCGGATGTCCGTCCGTCCGTCCGTCCAGATGTCCGTCCGCCCGTCCGCCCGGATGTCCGTCTGTCCGTCCGGATGTCCGTCCGTCCGTCCGTCTGTCCGGATGTCTGTCCGTCTATCCGTCCGGATGTCTGTCCGTCCGTCCGTCCGGATGTCCGCCCATCCGTCCGTCCGGATGTCCGTCTGTCCGTCCGTCCGTCCGTCCGGATATCCGTCCGTCCGTCCGTCCGTCCGTCCAGATGTCCGGCTGTCCGTCCGTCCGTCCGGATGTCCGTCTCTCCGTCCGTCCGGATGTCCGTCCGGATGTCCGTCCGTCCGTCCGTCCGGATGTCCGTCTGTCCGTCCATCCGTCCAGATATCCGTCCGTCCGTCCGTCCGGATGTCCGTCCGTCCGTCCGTCCGCCCGGATGTCCGTCTGTCCGTTCGTCCGTCCGGATGTCCGTCTGTCCATCCGTCCGTCCGGATGTCCGTCCGTCCGTCCGTCCGTCCGGTGTCCATGCATCCGTCCGGATGTCCGTCTGTGCGTCCGTCCGTCCGTCGGTCTTTCTGTCCGTCTTTCCGTCAGTGGAATGGCCACACGCTTTCGCCGAACACACTTTGGAATGTACAAAGTGTCCAACTTTTTGCAAGATCTCGAAGAATGCTGGCAGCGTCAGACCTTGAAAGTGGTATGTTATCTTCCTGTGTGCCTTCAAGAGCTATCCGAGCAGCATTATCGGCGTGTTCATGCCCTGTGACGCCGCAGTGACTTGGAAGCCACTGAAACGTCACGTGGTGCCCTTTCTCATGTGATGTATGGAGAAGATGTCGAATTTCAAACTCGAGCTTTTCGTATGGCCCGCGACGCAGTGCTGATAGCAGAGATTGTAGGGTTGCCTTGGAGTCGCTGAAGATCGACTATCGTTGAGGTGGTTCCCGATTGACTAAACAAAGTGCAGAGCGCCGAGCAGCTAGTTCCGCAGCTGTCGACGTCGTATGGTGGTCAGTCCAAAAGCTAATGCTAATAGCTCTTGCTGGGACAACCACTGCACCGGACGAAAACTGGAGGTTTGTGGATCCATCGGTATATATATATATATATACAGTTCCCGCATAACTCTCGTGCAAAAGAAGCAGAGACAGTTACTTCAGCACAGGCGACGACAGTTAAGATTTTCTCCGGATTCCTGGCACACTGAGATGCACTGTGGGTAGAATAAGGCACCAAGGGGGGCATCGATGGTTTAGATGTAGTTGGTAAGCCCGAGGGAAGTTTGTCGTTGTACTTGACAATAGTTTTAGAGAACGATGCTTGGCGCCTGTCTGAAGGCAGTGTGACAAGGTGATGACAAGGAGCACGTGCAAAATGTCTGACGTGCGTTCTCAGGACTTCCACCGTAATGTGAGTTTGCATTGGATGGTCACGAGCAATCGCAATAGTTGCCTCTGTTGACGTACATCTGGGCAAACCGAGGCACACTCTGAGTGCTTGCGCTTGTACTGCTTGCAGAACCCTAATATTTGTTTTGCATGTATTGCTCAGCACAGGCAGGTTGTATCTCAGAAAACCGAGAAACAGCGCTCTGTAGAGTTCCAGCATTCCGTCTACTGACATCCCCCCACGTCTTTCCTGCCAAGAACTTGAACAGTGGGAAATTGCTGTCAGGCGCTGCTTGATGTAGGTCAGGTGCGGGCTCCAGCAGAGGTCTCTGTCAATGATTACGCCAAGAAAGCTGTGAGTTCTGGCGTAAGAAATGGGCCGCCCGTTGATTTAGATCGTATAAGGCGTCATTGGTTCGCGAGTGAAGGCCACTAGTGCACATTTTTCTGGTGACATGCAGAGACCTTGTTTACACAAGTAGCTCGCTGTCAAAGTTGCTGCTCTTTGAAGCCGCGCACGTATCTGAGGACGTGTGACCGCCGAAGCCCAGACGCAGATTTCGTCTGCGTATATTGAAATCTTGATGGTAGCTGGCAAGCATTCAGGAAGACCAACAAGTGCGAGGTTGAATAGCGTCGGGCTGAGAACTCCGCCTTGAGGAACGCCCCTGGAGGTGTATCGTCGTGTAGTTAGGCCATCGTCTGTTAACACGAAGAATGACCTTGCAGTCAGATAACTTGCAATCCATGAAAAAACGCGGCCACCGAGGCCAACCGCCGCAAGAGCATCGAGAATGGCCTCATGTAATACGTTATCGTATGCGCCCTTCACATCAAGGAACAAAGCTGCAGATAGCCGCTTACGGGACTTTTCGTGTTGAACATACGAAACGAGGTCAACTACGTTCTCGATGGAAGAGCGGTCACGTCGGAAACCAGCCATGCAGTTAGGATAGATCTTGTAGTGCTCGAGATACCACTCCAGGCGGCCAAGGATCAACGCTAATCTATCCATGCAACGTTGAATCTTCTTTTGCATCCTCCTGACTGCCCGAAGGTCGTGGATTGATTTCGTGCGTCGATATCGACGTTCCGCCCGGCGTCGAAGTGCTCGAAGTCACTCCAACTCTATGTCGAAATCGTTTCGCTTGGAAGAGGTCGTCGTCAACGTGCGAGAGGCGCTTTTCATTATATTCTTGATTGTTTCCTCTAACCCAGATCTTAGACCCTCGCTGCAAGCATCTTCCATGTCAGATTTGAACGTGGTCCATTGAATCGTTCGAATGGTCTTCCATGGACCAGATCTAGATAAGCCTTTGATGTTAAGGTAGATGGGAATGTGATCACTCCCATGTGTCTCAACATCTGGAAACCACTTGACGCATCTGGAGAGAGAGTTGGAGACGAAAGCGAGATCGAGGCAGCTGCCGTATGTCACGCCTCGAAGAAAAGTGGGGCTACCATCGTTCAAGAGAGTAAGGCCATAGCTGTAGGCGATGCTTGCTAATCTCCGTCCTCTTGAATTTGTCCTGGTACTTCCCCATGCAGGGTGGTGCGCATTGAAATCTCCTATGATCACCCATGGTGCAGGACAAATACTCAAGATATCCGCTAATATTCCTGATTCGAAGTTGCTTGAAGGCGATATATACACGCCGATGAGAGTAAACATAAGTTTGTTCTTTTTAACAGTGATGCATACATATTGATTGTCATCGTGCGGCGCAATTGTTTGCACAACATAGGTGAGGTCACGACGAACAAAAACGATGATTTTCCTGCACGCACCGTTTGTTGAAGACATGACGGCTTCGTACCTTGAGAGTCTGATAGGTTTCGACAAATTGGGCTCACAAATGACGATGAGTGGAAACACGTTGGTATACACAAACTGGCGAAAATCTGAAAGACGTGATTTTAGCCCTCTGGCGTTCCATTGGATGACGGACGCTGCCTTGACTTCTTTACGGAAGGAGGAGGTGTGGGTAGCCATTTTTCTATTTGAGGGATTCAAGCACGGGGCTTAGGGCGTCCAGCACCTTAAGTGCGCTTCGAGCAGAACTTGTATTCATGCCCACTAGTATCGCTCGGATGGCTTCCAAGAGGGACCGCAGTACCGAGATGACTTGACTGTTTTAGGCGTATCATCCATGACTGGAGAAGGCTCCGGTTGGGCCACGGCTTTCCGAGGTTCCTTGGCAAGGGAGCGGGTCGGAAGCGTAGACCATTCCTCTGAAGAAAGATGCTTATCGGCTTCCTTCGTGGAAGAGGTGGGCCCGCTCGCGGCGCGACTGAGTGGTGTCGCAACGGAGTGGGCGCTATCATTTCGAGCATGCGCCTTGTTGGAAGACGTGCGATGATGTTGACGTCGACGCCGACGCTGGACTACTTCGGCTGCCTCCCTGTGGGTCGAGTTGTCGCGTGCCATTTGCTTGAGAACCGCGCGCTCCTTCTTGATGCGAGGGCAATCTTTTGACGAGGCAGCGTGAGGACCGCTGCAGTTGGCGCACTTCAGAGTAGTGGCACGGCAGATGTCTTCTGCATGAGGTTCAGCGCAACGGGGACTCAGTAGCGAGTTGGGACACACGCCCTCGACGTGTCCTAGCCTGAAGCACTGATGACATTGAAGCGGCTTGTGGATGAATGGCCGAAATAGATGACCGAAATGTCCAACTTTAACGTGGGATGGTATGCAATCCAATCCCCCTTAAAAATCACTTTTACGCAGCGCGTATTGCCCAAGCGGCGCACTTGCGTAATGACAATGCCCTCGTTTGCCGGCTTGATGAGGGTAGGTAAGTCAGCATTGGGAATGTCGTAAATTACACGGGCTCGTCGACGTCGTAAATTACACGGGCTATGGATGTGTCATCCATCGGGATGAAGGGGCGCATTTTAATGCCACCTAGCTCCGTCATTTGTTGAAGCTGTCCTAGCGCACTCACGTTGTTCACGTCTATGGCGAGGATATTCTTCCGTGGGTTTATTCTGATGTCTCTAATTTGATCTGGCACCGCACATTCCAGAACAACGGATAGGGTTTGCCTGTTCAGCAGTCGTAGGTTGCTTGAGGGATCTTCCGGCATGAAGATGATGACGTGCGGCCAGCGCGCAGGCCTTGACCGCATAGTCGCTGTACTCGCAGGAGTTGACGACGATGCGTCGATGATCTTTCTCTTCGCCCTCTTACTCCGGACGGGTATTAAGTTGTCGTCGGATGTGTCATCCTCCGACATAGAGTACAGCTCGGTGTCTTCAGTGTCACTGGGAGAGCCAACTCGCTTCCTTGCTGTTGACGGCCGTGATGACTTCTGGCCAGGCGGGCCTCTGGCATGCTCCGCGTCCATGAACGCAAGACGGGGAGGCGAGGCACCTCGAAAAAGCGAAGGTTTCGCGAAAAATTCAGGAGAGCACAGAAACCAGCGTTCTACCAAGAAGACCCTTCGTCGTCGTCGCCTATCATCACAAAATGTCTACATCCTTTATGGGCAAGCTTCCCAGCGCTAAAAGTTGATTCGACACACGTATCTGAAGGCCTCCTAAAGTGCCATCGACGGATTAGCTAGACACTTCATCCGGAGAACGCAATATTAAGGCGAAAGCCTTTAATGTCTCATGCTCACGTCCGTCCGGTGTCCGTCCGGCGTCCGTCCGTCCGTCCACACCCCCCACTGCGCATGCGCCAACCCATTAAAAAAATATAGAAATAAAAAACCTCCTCTCCACCTCTCTCTCCTCTAGGCATCCCTCCCCGCGGAGGCCACACTCTCACTGCGCATGCGCCTCCCCTCCCTCTCTCCCCTTCTACGCTCCCCCCTCTCTCCTCTAGGCATCCCTGCCCGCGGCGTCCACACCCCCCCTGCGCATGCGCGTCTTCCCCTCTCTCTCCTCTCCTACGCTCCCCCCGTCTCTCGCCTCGCGACGCCGACGCAGGCAGCGTCTGCTAGCGAGTTTCTTGGTTGAAAAAACCGACTGCTCGCGCTGCTCAACCGTTCGCTGGCCACCCCGTATATATGGCAATGGATCTTGACCTGCAAGGTGGTGCCGGTGGGAGATTTCTCCTGTGCGTTGTCGAACGATAAAAAATTCGCAGCGTGCACGTTAACTAAAAGCGGACTGCGGGTCTCTGTGTCCAGTCCGAGTCTTCTGTCTCTCATTGCCCATTAGCAGCGATTGGGATGTTCCAGTAGGAAACACCGGTCCATCACTGCGTGCTTTGCGCCCCCCAGGTTTCTCTCCTGTGCAACGCTGCGGTGAGCGCCAGCGTCAACGCCGCCGCCAGTGTAAGCGTGGGCGCCCGCTGCTTCGCATCTACACATGGTTCCCTTTAGCGGGAGATGGTGTAATCTTTAAGGCGAAAGCCTTTAATGTCTCATGCTCACGTCCGTCCGGTGTCCGTCCGGTGTGTGTCCGTCCGTCCGTCCGTCCGTCCGTCCGTCCGTCCGTCCGTCTGTCTGTTCGTCCGTCCGTCCATCCGAGCTCTGGCACGGAGCCAGGTGGCCGCCGGGATGCGCAGACGGACGCCGCTCGCGTCGGACTCTCTAGCGCTCGCGCTTTGCTTGCGTAGCGTCGCTGTGCCCAGAGTTTGCAATCATTCTGACCGACGCCGTCTCAATGGACCCAGGCGTTAACGGAATACACTTTCCAATTTACAAAGGGTCCGTCAATTTAAGAGCTGGAACGCGGATGGCGTTGGCACGATGCGCAAAGCGCGAGAAAATACTAACGCATGCGAACGGAGGAAGATGAGTCTCGCGTCTCGCTGCGATTCGCGGTAACAAATTAAAGAAGAAAACACGCACCCATTCGGTTTGTGTCTTATCCCACCGAGAGTGTAAAAGAAAAAAAGACATGACATAATCAGTGAAATGGCCACACGCTTTCGCCGAACACACTTTGGAATGTACAAAGTGTCCTTCAATTTTTTTCATAGCTTCATGTACTTTTCCGATGGCATCAGGAATTTTCCTGAGATTTCAAGTCAAATCTTTAGCCAGACAACCTTTCGAAGTGATCGGTAAAATTTTCTCTCTCCAGGTAGTGAAAAAAGCGATTGTCCTTCAAGCAGCTGTGATATTTTTATTCATCAAGTAATAAAGAAGTTGCATGGAAATTACTCTGAGGACCCAAGAAATTATCCTGCCTCTACAAAGCACTCAGCAGCACCTTCAAAAACAACAGCATTTATGCACTACATAAAATCTGCATTTAACATAATGTCAGTGGCTTGAAAAATGTTGAGAGATGTACAAATATCTGGCGTGAATAGCCTACCATTAAGAATGTGCGCTATTAATACGACCGGTATTAAAATGCAAAAGAGTATGCGGCATGTAATATTACACAGTTTCTGTTCATGCCGCAAGCGTTCAGATTATAAGCTTTAGTGGCTCATGAAAGGACATAATTAAGTAGGCTCATGGTGGGTTCAAGTATGTCCCTCCCTTTTCTCACGTTTTTGTTTCACAGTAGAGCGTAAAGAAATTAGGCGAAACTTGCCCTAACCCGTGCAAGGCTTCAAACAGCGATATTGGACGAATCTAAAGACTCATCTGGTTGCTTCTAAAATGTTTCAAGGCCTTAGTTATGTGATGCAGGTTTTTTTTTTTAGATGCAACGCATCTTATGCTCGGGGCTATGTCCGTCCCTCCCGCGTCCCGCGTCCGGCCACTTTCATGAAGAAGGGAAGCACCCACTATGCGAACCAGAACACTGTAGTACCATAAGGCCGTCAACCACCACCACAGTCCCCAGAGTCATCACCGAGAGCACAGAGAGGCTGTTTAGCAATGGCTAGGCAGGTGGTGCCGAGCGCTGGCGCACGAACGCTCAAGGCTTACCACCGCCTACAGACAAGACGGGACTCCCTGCGACGACCGCAGACGAACTCCTGTTCGCATCGCCTCCCAAACTCCGGGCTCTCCAAAGCCTCTTGGAGTTTGTGGAGGTGACCGGGATCACCACCTTCCGTTGAGCGCCCAGTACTTGCTGGCATCACTTCACCATCGGCCTCCCCCATGAATGGACGAGACCCTGTCCGTTTCTCTTTTTCTTTTTTTTCTACTATCTTTATTTCCCACTTGCCCTTCCCCGGACGCTGCGCCGTGCTCTCTATTGGGCTGCAGAAATAAGCGTCGTTTCCTTAATAAACCACCACTACTACTACTGTCGCCCAGGTTGACTCCATTCCTTGAACTTGCTTGCATGTGTTTGGGGGGTGGGGGGGGGGGGGGGGGGGGCTTTGTCCGTCCCTTGTTCCCGCGTCCCGCGCCCCACACCCCCCATAGCGCATGCGCGTCCCCTCCCCCCACTCTCTCTCGTCTCCAATGCTCACCCCCCTTTGTCTCCTCTAGGAATCTTCTACTCTACGAAGCGGCGCCCGCGTCCTACACCCCCCACAGCGCATGTGCGTCCCCTCCCCCCTTCTCTCCTCTTTTACGCTCACCCTTTCTCTCCTCTTGGAATCCTCTACTCTAGGGAGCGGCGCCCGCGTCCCGCGTCCCACACCACCACATCACATGCGCGTCTCCTCCCGCTCTCTCTTTCCTCTCCAACGCTCCCCCCCCTTTCTCTCCTCTTGGAATACTCTACTCTACGGGGCGGCGCCCGCGTCCACTCCCCCCTCTCCTACGCTCCCCCCCTTTCTCTCCTCTAGCAATCATCTACTCTCCGGAGCGGCGCGCACGACAGGTGGTGCGACAGCTGCATACTCCGCTGGGGGGCGCCACGGTGGTTCCGCAGTATTAAAATGACGGAGCGCGCGCGCCCCATTCTCTCTCCTGTGCAGCGCCGCGATGAGCGTTCGGGCCGCTGCCCCGAAACGGGCGACGTTTCTCCGGCTCAAACTAACCATCTCACCGCTGCTTCGCATCCACACATGGTTCCCTTTAGCGGGAGATGGTAGTCGGGCTATGTCAGGCATCCGGCGTTGTCCGCGGCGGTGTCCGCGCGCCGGCAGGTGTTATCTCTCCGCTGTCACTCCCTCTCCCATAGCAACAGCTGCGGGCGCGCGCGCTTATCCTCGCCCCTAGCAACCGGAGCATGTGGTGCGAGAGAGTGTAGGAGAGGGTAGGTGCAGTGCTTCGCCGCTCCTTCTCTCGCCGTTCGCTCTCTCTCCTCCCTGCGCCCCACTCTCCCGTCCGCTCGCGCCTCACTCTCTACCGTTCGCTGGCTGGGCGCTTCTCAAGGCGATGGCAGAAGTCGGTGAAGGCGAAAGCTCTCGGCGCAAAAAATGCATTCGCATTTCCTCACGATTCCCTTCGGGGAGGTGGGGGGGCATTTTTAGGTTGCTTCGAGGTTGTTGCCAGGCTTTAGCTAGGTGATGGTAGGTTGTTTCTACGTTGATTAAAGGCGCAGTGAGGTTAAAGTTACACCACAGAACCTCACAGACACGACGCTGATGTCCAAACTCCAGGGACAGAAACTCGCGCTAAAACCAGGCGTTCGCACCTGTGATAGATCTACGGGCACGTCTTCATTAGCGTACGCGTTACATCGTTTTGGGGTCTTCTCGCAGCCGCCGTCGCCTTTCTCGTTCCCTAGTATCCTCCCGCTTGCGCAGTCGGGGTCTTCGGATCGCCGCCATCGCTGCGCAGCCATTTGTTGTACTAGCTGTTTCCTTCGTCATGTATGTGGACCAGTGGTGAATAGTGGGATTTACCCAATTTCCGTCGCGCATAGCAGTTTATGATGATGTTTTCTGATAGGCAGCACAAATTACGGTAGCTGCCGTGCGCGGGGCGCGCAGTCGGTTGCGGTAAATATAGAGGAGGAAAGTGCGGGAGTGGAGGAGAGTGCAGCTACTCTTTATTTTAAGGGCATTTAGGTCACGAATGGAGCGGTGACCGCACTGTGAAACGAGGCAAGGTGGCTCGAGCGGGAATAAGGCCCGTAGTACGAGGGTCGGGTAGGGCCTGGGCTGCCACAAGTCATTTGCCGGACATCTGTTCTCGACAAATAACGCAATCACAGACGGACACACAAAATCACACACACACACACGCACATAAAACATTGTAGGAAATCGCACAAAATCACAAGGGAAAGATACACTAGCTGCGGTAGTCTAGCGGTTATGTTGCTCGACCGTTCACCCGTAAGTCGCTGGATCGCATCCCGGCCGCGGCGGCTGCATTTCGATGGAGGCGAAATGCTAGAGAATCGAGTACTTAGGTTTAGGGGCATGTTAAATAACCCCAGGGGCTGGAAATTTCGGAAGCTCTTCACTGCATCGTCCCTCATAATGATATCGTGGTTTTGGGACGTAAAACAGTAACAATTGTTATTATCTTGCAGGGGAAACCTAGTAGAACGCAACTCTGCCGTTTCTCCAGATTTCCTACAGCATGCGCAAAAGGGTAAGCTTCCTGCTTGAAATTATACAAAAAGTACATCTCTCTCTTGTACTTACAAAATAGTTATAGTGGTGTCCTTCGCGTTC
Organism: Rhipicephalus appendiculatus; assembly: GCA_030522465.1. Taxonomy (NCBI): domain Eukaryota; kingdom Metazoa; phylum Arthropoda; class Arachnida; order Ixodida; family Ixodidae; genus Rhipicephalus; species Rhipicephalus appendiculatus. The sequence goes on along the minus strand of JALIZH010019699.1, from coordinate 27,271 downwards.
TTGGTAACTGTTCATTAAGTACAGAAACTCTAGCGGTATGCCTTCACGTTTCAAAGAAGACATTCTCGGCCCTCGTGCGGCCCTCGTGCGTAGTTCGAGTGAAGCCTAACCACTGTACGTGCTGGCAATCGCGAACTCAGCTACCCAGAGGGACTGCAGCATAAATGGTGCTTCTTTGGTGCGGCATTTCTCTCGGCCAACAAAAGCATCCACAATGGGCTAATCTTTTCTTCACAGTCAGGATGAAACCGACTGCATCCATGGGATGGGGTTGCTCCTTGAGATCTTTACGCGCTGAGCTAGACAGTGTGGAAAGCTCATAAAACCCCATTGACGCCTGGCGCGGTTGTCAGAACCGTTTATCTCAGCGGGGATGAATACTTATGCGCTCTACTATACCGCATATCTGCTTCGAGTGGAAAGTTTAATAATTTTTGATGCCCATAATGCTGTCGTTCCTGGTTTTTGCGCATTACGAACCATGATGCGCAAGGAAATATTACTTTAACTTTTATTTTACTGTAATAATCGCAATTATACAATGTTCAACAATCGGGCATGGCGTAAATAAGAGAAATATGCGCCTCTATGTACTTTTTTATTTGTCGTTTTCCTGCGATATCAGGTATTTGCTCAACGCTGTTTCTACGAATGTCCGTTCGCGAAATGCCAAAATTCTTTACTGAACTGTAACTGAAAAAAAAAATAATAATGTAATTACGTCGGGCCGCCAGTACCGGACGCAGAGACAGGAAAAAGCAAAGATTGGTTGTTTAGAATTAAACTTCGCAATCACTCCATGTCCTTACTGTTTTCTTATTAACGCGATAGCGTTAAAGAGCTCGTTTCTCAGAAATTCCGGCGTCGGCGTCGGTGTCGGCGTTGGCGTCGGCGGTTGTGAGCGAAAAATCATCATCTTGCCCGTGACCGAAAAATCCAGAAAGATGCAAATAAAATAAATAGTAAAAATTTTCGGGTCCAAGTGAGGATCGAACCCTGGCCGTCTGCGTGGCAAGCAGGTGTTCTACCACTCAGCCACGCCTCTGTTTGGAAATACAGTGAAAATAACTTCCTCTGCTTGGAAATGCAGGGAAAATAACTTTCATGCTTCGCAAACGCAAGCGTCCTTTATAAAGGCGTCGCAATATAACATGTAATATCTCAGTAATATTGCGTGGTACAAGCGTACATTGCAATCGGGGGTCAGAACGAGTGACTATCATAAAGATTTCGTAGTTTAAAGCCGGCCACCCATTACAAAATGCGCACACCTTACTGCGCGTATTCCCTTAACACCGCGTAGTGGGTGCATAGCAAGTATGCACTAAGTGGTGGAAGTACGCACTCGGGACGGCATATCTCTATCGCGTTGAACTCTTAAAGGCGAATCTTAAGGGTCCCCGAATTTTATGTTGCAAACAGGAACAAAAATGTCACTTTTTCATCATAATCAGTGAATTTTTATATCTACTGCCAGAGCAAATTCTTTCCCCGGCGATCTCAGTTTACCATAGCAGTACATTCACATTTAGGCATTCACTTAGCGATATCTTCATTAACAGCATGATGACCTTAATGATGTACCTGACGGGACATTGTTGGTTATTCATACTGAAGCTAAACAACATATAAAAACACGGTCACGTAAAACAAACTGGACAAGCGCTGGTTTCCGAAATGAATTTTCATTGACATGGAAGGATTATGTAAGTACGTGCGGGAATAGATAAAAGAAAGAACAGCGAAATTAAGGATCAGGAAACAAGATCTGCTCTCTTTAAAACAGCTATAGACTCTATATTTAGCTTGCTCAATGGATACATCACTAACTCCTATCTTCATCCGCGCGCACGCGTATTACGTTATGATTTTCGGCATGGAAGGACAAACATAGAAAGAAAGAAAGAAAGAAAGAAAGAAAGAAAGAAAGAAAGAAAGAAAGAAAGAAAGAAAGAAAGAAAGAAAGAAAGAAAGAAAGAAAGAAAGAAAGAAAGAAAGAAAGAAAGAAAGAAAGAAAGAAAGAAAGAAAGGTGGCAGATCCCACGTACCATGAGAATCGATGTTATGTGAAGCTTGCGGCGAGAAGGTGACTATGGAGAAATGTTTCTGTTGAGCGAGACGTTACGAAATGACGCTAAAGATATGTACAAATGTTTGCGCACAATCATGTGTTTACACTCCTATATGTTTTATATAACCAGTTGTTTGCATTTGCGTAACAATGCCAACAGGAACATGGGCATTACTAACCCCACAAGCGGTACGCTGATATGTAGCGCTTGTGCTTGCGAGTATGGTAGCCCTGGCTAGTACTGCGTATACCAACTTCAGTGGATGGTGCTTAAGTATAAAATTGACGTCTATCTATCTATCTATCTATCTATCTATCTATCTATCTATCTATCTATCTATCTATCTATCTATCTATCTATCTATCTATCTATCTATCTATCTATCTATCTATCTATCCGCTTAGGACTTTGTGCTCTCCTGGCTGTTTCGTTGATGGGGTGTATACCAAAATTCCTCGCACATAACATGACTGTACGACGAGTATTTGTGAGAGGTGGCAACATTAAAATCTTGACATGCATGTCATGTGCGTCATGGCTATTTGCCTCGTTCATTGTGCGCTCGCGGCCGCTTTGTTAGCTTGATACGCACTGAAATTGGTATTGCATGACGTGACTGTATGGCGAACATAACCGAGAGGTGGTAATATAGAAATCATGACGTGCACGTCATGTACGGCATGGTTTGCATGACACGCTAATGTTAAGCATGCGGCCGTTTCGCTAGCTTGATAAACATCAATATGAGTATTGCGTAATGTCACTTAACGAGTAACGTAAAACACAGGTGGTAGCATGAAAAGACCGACATGCATGTCATGTACAGCATCATTAACATGCGACGCTGATGTTGCGTTCATGGCCAATTCGCTCGCTTGATATGCACAAAAGTGGGCCGTGCGCGACGTGAATGTATCACGAACATAAATGAGAGGTGGTAACACGAAAATCGTGACATGCACGTCATGTACGGCATGGTTTATAATGCCACGCTTATGTAAAGCATACAGCAGTTTCGCTAGCTTGATTAGCACCAATATCGATATTGCGATACGTCACTTAAGGACTAATATAAATGACAGGTGGTAGCATAAAAATAAAGACATGTCATGTACAGCATAGTTTCCATGCCACGCTGATGTTGCGTTCGTAGCCGATTCGCTAGCATGATATACACCAAAACTGGAATTGCGTGGCGTCACCGTATAACGGACATAAATGACAGGTCCTGATTTTGATATAATATCATGCATGTCATGCTCGGCATGCTTTACATGAGACTGCCTTAGTGCGCTTCCGGTAACTTTGTTTTCAGGATATATTCAGAAATTGATATAACATGACACGAAGACGTGGTGAACAGAAACGACAGGTCATGCATTCTGCATGCCACAATAAACGTTTCACTAGCATGGTGTGTACCAGATTGTACAACATGCCTGCATGCATGAAAAACATGTGATTTGTTAGGGTGCTCGGCTGCTGACCCGAAGGTCGCGGGTTCGATCCCGGCCACGGCGGTCGCATTTCGATGGAGGCGAAATGGTAGAGGCCCGTGTACCGTGCGATGTCAGTGCACGTTAAAGAACACCAGATGGTCAAAAATTTCCGGAGCCCTCCACTACGGCGTCTCTCATAATCATATGGTGGTTTTGGGACGTTAAACCCCAGATATTATTATTATTATTATTTTCGTCAGAAGACAAACAAGGCGATGTATGCAAGTATTTGTTGACTGCTTCGCATTACATCGATTCCCACAGTGCGCGGGATCTGCTGGATTAAAAAAATTCTATGAATATTTTATGATTGTACATGCATTCTTTTTTCCGAAGATAGTTTCACTGGACGCTGAAAATCAGAATTTAGGAACGGCGCTCTGGTGACCTACATCTTCAAGTATATTCGGTTTCTACCTTTAAACGTTCGGTGCTGTGGGAAATACATTTAATAGAAGAATATTACCACTAACGCCTAACCAAAGAGTTGCCTATTTGTGGGCGATCGCCGCTGAATGAAGCCTGGCGATTACAATGAACACCAAGGTCAACTATAGACCAGGTGTAAGGAGTGTTTGATTTAGTGAAATATCTTGGAAAGAAAGCAATCTTATTACACAATATTTGACAAAATACACTAACTCCGTGCACTTACACTAACTCCGTGCACTTACACCGGTAGATGTGATTTAAGTTAACGAAGACGCAGACAGAGAGAGAGAGGCCGTGAAATGCAGGGAGGCTAATCAGGCGCACATTCGATTTGCTACCCTTGACTGGGGAAAGCGATATAGGAGCAAAAAGAGAGACAGACGAAAACAGAGGGATATACAAAATCAGAAGCACACTTGGGGGAGCTCATCGAGTATACAGGTGGACGCATAGACCTATTCAGTTTAAGTACACCAGCAACGCCTTCGTGGCCTTCAGCGCCATTGAGTGGTCCTTAAATTACCCAGGTTTTGTTTCAACCAGAAACAATTTCAGTCACTCCTTGAACGTGTGTAGTTTTTAGTTTTTGATTATCATTCTGGGCGCAGGGCCAGAAGGTCTAAAAATCGAATTGGGTACTTGAGAAATAGCTGCGACAATAGATATCAGGAGCTTAGCATTGCGCGTAGGTTTGTGGCGAAAAAAAATTCACCGACGATTACCATACTGCATAATGCGAATTCTGAGCGCAGCTTCGCCTTGCGGCAAGGCCAACTGTGTTTGCAAATGTGTTTGCTTTCCGCAAGGTATCGACTATGACATAAATCATAATTGAAGTAACACAGCACCCACAACGCCATTATTCGCCTCTCTGCGGATAAGATGGTACCCGCTACACATCTGTAATACCTGGTGCTGCCCAACAGGAAAGCAAACCAGGTTCTTATTTACCTCAAGCAAGGCCAACATTTCTAGCGAGCTTATGGATTTCCCTTGACACAGGAGCTAGTTTGTGAAGTAGAAGCCAATTATCGCGGGGACAAAAGTGAATCAAGAGCTCCCATCGTAACTTCTTCGAATGAAAATAAAAATGTACAAACGCGTGTGTGTTCATCCGTCATGTCTGAAAAACTCAGCACCATAATACGTTCCCGCCAGATGATTACAAGTCAGCGCTGCGAGACCTTTATCTCATCTCACATACCCAGAAATTTTGGACATTGCCCCTTCAGCAATCTCTGATGCTTCACTGCAGTACACCACCTTAACTGAATGGGTGGCGTTTAAAAAAACCTATATCTCAATAGATCAGCCGAGTTTCAAGAAGTTTCAAGTAACGTCGATTTGAGAGGGCTGTCCTTGAATAACATGCGCAGAAACGAAACTTGTACGTTAGTTCGTTACTGAGTTGCGGTGATGCCCCGTGAAGAGCATGCGGTGAAGCCACACCCCAGGAGCTTGTGGTTCAACATCCTCCCAGGGAGGCCAAACACTTGAAATGTGCGAAGGTGGAAATGTAGAATGATTGAAAATGGCTCGTGTTGGTATTGCAACGGCAGAGGCATGTGCCGTTCTGCTTTTCTTGAGAACATGAAATGATTTAGGAGGTGGGAAAGAGGGAGAGGAAGTCATTACGTGCGTGCAAGATCTGTTTACAATAGAGCGAACTTGGACTTGTCCGTGAAGCATTGTGAAACACAGCGCAAGTAACGATGGGAGCACAGGAAGACGCTGTGTTTGTTCCCTTCCTGTGTTCGGGTCGTTACTTGCGTTGTGTGTTTCGCAATGCTTCACCAACAAGCCCAAGTTCGCTCTATTGTAAGCAGATCTTGCAGACGCATGTTCACTTCCTCTCCCTCTTTCCCACCTCATAAGTTCATTCACGTTCTCAAAAAAAAAAAAAAGCAGAACGACGGATGCTTCTGCCGTTGCAATACCAACGCGAGCCGATTTCAATCATTCTTTATTTCCACCTTCGCACATTTCAATTGTTTGCCCTCTTTGGGGGGGATGTTGAACCACAAGCTCCTGTAGTGTGGCTTCACCGCATGCTCTTCACGAGGCATCAGTGTAACTCAGTAACGAACTAACGTACAAGTTTCGTTTCTGCGCATGTTATTCAAGGACAGCCCTCTCAAACCGACGTTACTTGAAACTTCTTGAAACTCGGCTGATCCATTGAGATATAGGTTTTTTTAAACGCCATCCATTCAGTTAAGGTGGTGTACTGCAGTGAAGCATCAGAAAATGCTGAAGGGGCAATGTCCAAAATTTCTGGACATGAAGAAGAAACAAGAGTTTTTACAGCGCAGAGATAATTACAACGCTGAGAATTAGTGTCGGCTTATGTAATGTGGGGAGACTCAAACTTCCGTGAAATTAGCTCATTATCGACAGGCGCATTAGCACGCTGGATTCGCGGACTAGACGGGAAATGCTCCCCGCGGGGCATGCTGGATCGAAGCCCGACGAAAGACATTAGGATGTGAGTGGTGCGTTTGTCGAGCAAACAAATCACTCGAATCTCTCCCCGTCTCAAACAATAATGACCGGAGAGGAGTGGTACCGATATCCACCGCTCCCGCCATTGAGTCGAGATCTCCTCTAATGACTTCCTACTCTCTCTGATCCTCTACATGCTTCCTCCCCCTGTTTCGAGAAGTATACGTTCTGACGCGTAGCGTATGTCTCGGATACGTATATCCGAGACATACGTTTGTCTTAAATAAAGAGCTGATTGATTGATTGATTGATTGATTGATTGATTGATTGGTTGGTTGGTTGGTCGGTCGGTCCGGTCGGTCGGTCGGTCGGTCGGTCGGTCGGTCGGTCGGTCGGTCGGTCGGTCGGTCGGTCGGTCGGTCGGTTGTTGGTGGGTCGGTCGGTCGGTCGGTCGGTCGGTCGGTCGGTTGATTGATTGATTGACAGCAGTACGCTGCGTTGCTTTTCATCCCCTCGCCTATTTGTTGCAGTTAACATTTCGTGAGGTAAAATCTACACCCGGATATCGTCGTGACTGCTGTTTGAAGGATTCGTGGAATGGGAAGGGCCCATACGAGATACCTCCATAGAGAAAGGAGTGGCTGATAAGATCAGCTATAGGGAAAGAACTACTAAAGAAGATTTACGAGTTAGGTGACGCTGAAAGAATGACTCCTGCGTTAGGGAAGCAAATAATAGTTGAGTGGAAGAAAATAGCGAGCAAAGAGTCGCTGTTAATCAGACTTTCGTGCGAAATCCCGGCGATAAGCGTTAAAGGAAGCAGAACTAGGGGTTCAAGCTACGAATGAACTTCGTTTCTCGAAATAGTCTGTAAAGCCGTCGCAATATATTCGTCTCGTATTCCCAACACTGCTTCAGCCGTTTCGTTTATGTTCGCACGCGGTATCTCTGGGCCTTCTTGCACTCATTTCTATTGCGTTTCTAAACTCTCTAACGAAAACAGTGATAAATATCAGTGATATCGTTACACGGGACCAAGTGATTAACCTTATGAGCACTCTACAGCGGGTGAACAATTTAGGAAGGTTAGTCAGCAGTCACTGTCATTGAAACCAGGAACGGCTCTCAAAAGAAGCTTTTGTTAAAAATGAGTTGCGTTGATCTTGTGATTCAGATAAGTGGACTTGAGACGTGAGACGACATTGGGCTAGGTGACGCTGTACTCCTGCTTTTTTTTCCCAAGCCATGGAGGAACGTACCTGGCAGCTGATTTTAGTCTCGAAGACCGCCAAGCTGTTACTGACACGTTTTAGAGCGCACGTTTTCGAGCGACGGCTGGCCTAAAAGCACTAAAGCGGCGTAAAACCACCATTAAGGCCTGAAGTGCCTTTTCTGGCGCTTTTGTAATGTCGTTATCTCGGCTCGAGGTAGTTCTTTCTATAAAAAACACGTGCCTCAAACCGTTTCTGCAGGCTAAGTAGCTCACGTAATTATAACTGTCTCGTTTAATTTAACTTTTTTCCCTTCAACGGCTACTTCCATTAGCATGGAACGTTAAAAGCACGATCGTCAATGCAAGGCTCGGTTTTATTTTTCTAAGCCCTGCCTCTTAAAGCTGTTGCTATGGCAGCTGCCCTGCTTTAAACCGGCAAAGCACCATCAAGCAACTTGTTCTTGTTATTTCACAACGTTTATATCGCTGTGAATTGCAGTCATTTTTTTTACTTCTTTTACGTAGGGCTAAGATGAAGAGCACCGTGCCTACATTTTGTGCCCCTTGTGAGTTACTTGTTTCTTCCCTTCACCATTATGCTTGTGAGAAAGCGTGCTAATGCGATATCCAAGCGGCCGAGAGCATTGTGATCCTCAAAGCCCTGAATATCGCGATTTATAACGACATGTTTTTTTTTGTACTCTTTATTCGTGCATCTGGTTGTGTATTCGTGAACGCACACGTACGAACGCACGCAAGAACATACATCAAAGGTAGTTTAAACTCCCCCTCCCCGCACTCTCCGAAAGAAATCTTTGGTTGCTCCCCTGAAGACGTCGTTCAGAGGTGGAGTGAGTCTGCTCTGTCGGCTGCTTGGCAGTTGAAATCAGCCGACCCCGAGACACTGAAGGAAGTAAAGTGAGCCCATACTGAAGACACTGTCATAGAAAATTGGCAATAGTCATTGCTTTATCCCCTTTATTTGACCCCTTGACCTAAAGCTCTGGCTTCCGGTGCTTCAAGAGTGCTCTTAAAGCTTTTCGTTCCGCCAAGAAGTGCGAAGAAAAATTATCATCATCATGAATCGGCACGCACTCTCTTCGTCCTCTTCTTCCTCTCAGCCCTCTTCTTCATGTTCTCCTTTGCTCCCAAACTACATGCGCCCATTTCTCCGGCAGACAGAGACGTATCATAATCTGAACTCCCCTGCATGCCATTTATCCCAGTAGTTCCTCAATGACGCTTGCGCCGCATGCGGGGATGTATCCACGCTTGCACACATGCTCTGGGAGTGCAAGATAACCTACACTAACCCCAACACTACTTCGGCTGGCTGGGTGGGTGGCGGCCCTCCGCAACCCCCTCCGGGCCGACCAACTCTGGGCCATTCAGCAGGACCCCGGAGCGGCCGACAGGCTTGGCCTGGCAGTCCCGACGTGGGAGTCGCCCGCTGCGCGCTAACGTGCGTCTTGCCGGACAACAATAATGTTGCTCACCCACCCACCCACCCACCCTGTAATAACCATGATGGTCAGAGGAGAGAACGAGTACAGAGTGTGAGAAAGAAAGAAAGAAAGAAAGAAAGAAAGAAAGAAAGAAAGAAAGAAAGAAAGAAAGAAAGAAAGAAAGAAAGAAAGAAAGAAAGAAAGAAAGAAAGAAAGAAAGAAAGAAAGAAACCGAGGGACAGAAAGGAAGGAAGAGGTGAAGAAAGAGAGAGTGGTGGCGAAAAAAATATCATGAAGCGGCGGCATCGCGTACCCACGATCAGAAGGCGAGCGTCTTAACCGCTCGGCTAGCCAGGCACGCTGACAGAACGTAGCATAGCCTTGTATGTATCGTATAGCGGGGTGGTAGAATCAGAAGTTAGGGGGGACAGGAGGAGAGGAGGGAACCGAGGAGGGGCGATAGTAAGGCATAGGATATTAATAATGAGAAGTAGAGAAATGGAGGAAAAAAATCCAGAAATATAAAGAATTAAATAAAGAGAAAGAAAGAAATAGAGAGTGAGACAAAAAATAGAAAAGAAAGAGAAAGAAAGTTAGAAAGAAAAAAAGTGAGCGACAATGAAAGAAATAGAAATAAAGAGAGATAAAAATGACTTCAACAAACAGAGAAATGAGAGAAAAACAAATAAACACAAGAAGAAGGAAAGAGAAAAAAAAGATAGAGGCCGCCCAGCTCCGCACGTTCTCAGACTTGGCACCCATATATAGCGCTAATCAGTAGTAATATTTTTTCTGCGTCGTTCGTGAAACATATTCATTTTCATTCGTGTATTAATATTTTCGTTTTCTTCAGTGTAATACCGCGTAAATGCTGCTTTTATGCCCAATCAAGATGTGAGTCCAGAAGCTTAATTAGTACTTATCATCCTGTCGGTTTCCATTCTCACTTTGCTAACCCGTCGTGTAGGGCCAGTCGTTATGGTGCTCGACTGCTGACTTTTAGTGCGCGGTATCGAATACCGGTCGCGGCGGCCGCATTTTCTATGAAGGAGCAAATGGCGGAAATGATAGAGACCCGTGTACTTGAATTTAGGTTCCACGGTAAAGAACCGCATGAGGTCGGAATTTCCGGAGCTCTCCCCTTCGGCATCACTTATAATTATATCGCGGTTTTGGGACGCCCAATAATAATTATTATTATATTTATTAAATGCCCCCACTATTCTTCATTTCTCACTGGTCCAAGAGACGTTTCCTCAGTCGACATCTAGACCCTCGTCTTTCGAAGATAGTGGTCTTATTTCCGCCATTTGTATGTCCCTCACCATCTCGCTCACTCTTTCTCTGTATATTTTAATTTACTGCTCTCAGACTTCTCCGCAGTCGGGGCCCACATGCCACTGCAAAATAACAGCTTGTAGCAATAAGAGATCGGTGCTAGAATTCCACCCCGAGGTCTACGCTGGGCTTCCGCGGAATGCAGGAAATGGCCCTTGGCCTGCCGCAACCTCTACGCGCTTCCGAGCGTGACTAAATTGTATGGTTGACCATTTGTTTAGTCTCCCTCGCGCTTTGGTCTCGCGCAGTTATGCCGACAGGATTCACAGCCGCTCATCCTTCGCACTTCCTTCATTCGCGATCAGTATGCAGTGCTGTTTGCTTTATTCCCTCGTAGAGTGCATATTTATCGTTACTGGAGAGCGCGCACTTACTACGGGGACAAAGAGAGAAGAACACGAACACGCGCTCTCCATTAACGATGAATACAGAGCAACTCGCCCAATTTTCTGCTTTGTTGAGGGCATATTTACCGGGATAAAGCCCTCTGCACGTACCAGATTGTGTTTGCTTCTGGAGCGCGTTGATTGTATAGATCGAACAAAAGAAATACGCTTCTTTAATCGTGTGATTATGACTAACTACGAGATACGGCAATCTCCATGAGCATTTAGACGTTCGTCCCAGTCACTAAAGAGTCGCGCTATTCCCCTCTTATAAAACTCTTTGGGTGGCTGCTTCAATAAGCCTAAAATTGACTCTTTCACGTCATAGTCCGACACGAATTCCGTTCCCTTAAGCTGTTTCTTTCAATTACCCAAAAATGTAGAAGCCGACATGGTTATTGTGGGAACCGAACCGTGGATGATGTTGACACGCTGCGCCAGATGACCGGTGCTTATTCTGCATTCTTGTCTAATCAGCTCATCAGCATTTCACAATTGTTTTGCGGGGGTGACTGATGATTTGATACCCGTCTTAAATCGTCTTTGCAACGTTCACGTCTTTCGTTACAACCGTCAACTCCAACCGCCTTCTTTAAAGCCAACGAAATGCAATGTTCACCGTACACAGCAGCAATACAGCGACGAATTTCTTTTTAGGAAACACCTTCAGCTGTTAAAAACATCATAACGCCACATGTTCCACTTCTTGAGCGTACAGGTGCCCGAAAATAATTCGGAGCGCCGCAGTGGTGGCCGCTGGTCGGCGGAGCGCACCGGTGAGATTATAGTGCCATAGTCTGCGCATATGCGATAACCCTAGCACAATCGCCTCGCTCTCCAGCAAGGTTACCGTTGGGTGGAAATGAAAAGCGCCAGAACTCATGCCAAAAGTAGCCAAAGTAGCCATGTCATTTGATATTATCGTCAAATTTCTAGCCAAATAGAACAGAAGCGGTATTATCCAACAAAATCTTTACTATTGATGAATAAATAAAACCATTTCGAATAAGAAAAACCGCAAGTTTAAAAAAGAGCCATGGCGCCAACTGGAAAATTTTCGTCGCCAACGGGGTCCAAGAGTAGCCAATTTGGCGCAAAGTAGCCACCAACGGAAACCCTGTTCTCCAGTGCATGAAGGGATAGAGTTGGGTGCATTTCAGCGTTTCACAGGGGTGATGTGAGGATGCAGTCTCTAAAACACGCTGTGCGCGCCTGAATGTGCGTTAATCGACACCGGCGAATTTGAAAGCGAAATGATCGACTGCTTAGTTTGTCGCGGAATGTGACCGTCCGGTCGCCCGTCGCCGACGACACCTTGAAGTACCAATAAATGGCAAGCGGCATACTACGCCTCTACAGTTCAATAAAGCATTAAAAGCTAGTTAAGCACTATGTAACTAAAAGTAATGCAAGAGCCCCAAGACGATTTTAAAAGAAATTGAGTAATTAACAAAACCAAACACGACCGTCAGACGACACCTTTAATAAAGAGTGCTAGAGGTAACAACAACGACCGATGAAAATAAAAGAGAAAAAGAACGCATAAAAAAGGAAGAAAAAGAAAAAACACAAAAAATAAAAAATAAAAATAAAAGCTGTGATCAACCCAGATAAACACATATTGTATATATGTTTACATATGTTCGAATATACATTTATTCTCTTCAAAGTGTGGTGTTATGATGATGCTATTTGGATGTAAATCAATAATGCAAGATAAGTACAAAGAAAATAATGTTCAATTACTAAGGTCTTAGTGACATACGCCATATACCTCATGTTAGTCATCACAAATTCTAAAGGAATCACGGAAACTCGAAATCCGAGCGGGAAAAAAATCAGGATTAATTCATTCAGAATCTATAAGGGGAAAAAGGTAGAAAGAAAAGGGGCAGGAAAGGAAAAAAAGAAAAAAAAGTCCAGGAAGGATCATGCATGTACCTCAAGCCGCCTTGGGCCTCTTTACACCAAAAAAAGAGAAAAGCACCACCAGGAGCTGACGGTAAAAACAGGAAAAGAAGACTCAACAAAGAGGACATCTATTCATGAGAAAATATTAACGACGGATATATTTTGTGAGTCCCGAATTTATAAGTCAAGAGGACCCATGAACAAATACTTTGTGTTATTTATCTAAGTGCGTATCCGCTGATTTGTCGCCTTGTTCCCTTGAAAGTGGTTTTCTGGATAGTGGTAGTACCGCCCCCCCTCCCCCCCTCTTTTTTGTCTTTCTGTTCAAAATTTTCATCTGACGATTGTCTTATTCATTTTGTTTATTTGATTCCGTAGCCTGCAATACTCCGGTGCAGCAGGCAGTACATATTTTTTGTTCACTTTTTGTTAATTTATGAGTAATTTTGCCCACACAACACTTTCTGTTTTGCCCACACAACACTCTTGACTTCCCCCCGTTATTACTACCGCGAGACTTTTTACGCCGATAGATTAGTTTCCTATTTAATTTCATTTTCTCTCGCATCATGACGAGATGTTGCGCACGCGCTTATGTTGATCAATAATCTCTGCTCAGTTGAACGTATCACGTATTATTGCTGTGTTTCGGTGACACATATGTACGTGGCTTTATTTTTGCACTGTTTTCGCCCGCAAATGCGCATGCGTATATTCCCGTTTTTTTTGTCCTATCACGCGTATACTGTTTCCCCACGTGCATTTAACAATCGCTTGTCAGCCAATAATAGTGCTATGCTAAGTCATTGGTCGTCTTATATTGCTTTGCTGTCGCATGTGTGCATCACTCCGACGAAGGCCGGTCCCGCGGCCGAAACGTCAGTCCTTTCCAGAATAAATTCCTCCTACGTGCTTGATATATTTTTTTAACTGTTACTTCTGGGTCCTATGTTAGGACTTCTATTCATATGAAAGCCAGAACTGTGGTCTTCGCATTACGCTCACGATGTGACGTGCGTGCTACTGCCAACACATCTGCGTTAGACTAGAGATTTGGCACTAAAAAAAAAAAAAACAAGAAAAAGGAGAGGGAAGAAGGTGCCTTTCATGTAAAATTATTAATATTTAAGCCGCAACTAAATTGCGAAGAGGTTTACTAATCAAAATAGGAACATGGTAAATAAGTAACAGTTTCTCCGCAAGGGTGAAGCAATGAATTCAATAGCAACGAATTTTTATGTTATATGAAGTGAGGCTGGCAGCTAACTCTTTCGGGTCTGACCTCGCGGAACTCTGCGAAACGCTGGTGTAAGAGAATACGGCCCCTCCAAGGACATATGCTCTTTCCGCACAATCTCTTCGCGTTTAGAGCGCAGCACTACAAGGCTACACAACTGAGGCGTATGGTGGTGGTGGCCAGCAGAAATTGAAGAAAATCCAAGGAGTCAATGTGGAGTGCGTCCGTCACCATCGAGCGCTCACAGCACCCTCCCAAGACGATTGAGAGGATGTTAAAGTCGAGCACATCTTTGGAGAATGTTTGGTACAGAGGGTTACGATTTACATACTGTGTTCTGTGCTATGGGAGAGTGCTTCGGCGTCCCGACTCTTACTTTTGTTCAGCCTAATTAGAACCAATGTTCTACGATTTAGAGTACGATGCGCTCTACTGCTGGAGAGCACTTGGCTGTCCCGGCACAAACACAGGAAACAAAGGAAAGCTTCATTGTACCTATATGGTGAAGTAGCGCAATTTAGACGGGGACAGAGAGGACAAGAGGGACACGACACTTGCTCTTGTCCTCTCTGTCCCTGTCTGAATTGCGCTACGTCACCATTTAGGTACAATGATCAGTCACCAACTAGCCCAGCTTTCAACCTTAAAGGAAAGCTTAGTGAACTAGTATACGCAAATGCTAAAGGCACTTATACAATTGAAACTTCGAAATTGCGTCAGTATAACTTATACAAACGCTAGACGCAATTTTACTCAGACTTCAATAAAACATTGTCCGCTACTATGAAACTATTGAACGAGAAACACGTTACCTCTGAAGGAGGTGAAAAGAGAGTGAGAGGAAAACACATGAATGCTTAGAAAAAAAATTATTCAATCGTGGGACGCTACGACCACATGGAAATAGTGTCTATACAACAAGGACAGTAACATACACAAACGACTAAGCACAGTGTACATAACCAAGCCCATAGGGCAGGGGTCTCAAACTCACCTCAGCCAGCGGGCCGCAGTCACTCAATTTTGTCCCGCAAGGGCCGGAGCAGCGAGGGAGGTAAGAGCTAGGGGGGGGGGGGGGGGGGTTGTACAGTTTGCTAGAAAAGCTGCCATTTGAAAGAAAGCTTTCCCATATATCATATACAGTTCCTTTCTGAAGTAGATGTGGTGCCAGGATTCCAACATGTGGCTACCGATCTCCCACATGACTCAAATCTGGGCGCCGGTTGGGAAATATGAGTTGTGTTTAACGGTTATGTTTCAAAACAATGTGAACACATGGGATGCCTCACGGCGACAATGCCTTAAACCAATCAGGCCTGCGTTGCTCACGAACATGCTTATAAGAAAATTTAAAAAAAAATGTGGGGCGCAGACAGTCATGTGCGGGCCGCGGGCCGCAGCCGAGAGCCTCGCGGGCCGCATGCGGCCCGCGGGCCGCGTGTTTGAGACCCCTGCCATAGGGTGTCTCTAACAGATGCTACTAAGCACTGACATACACACACTTATCACAATGTACACAACGTACATGACGATGAATATCGAGAATGAAGGTCGCGAATAATAGGTCAACACCACCAATGGAGCCGATAAAACGCAGAAAAAGGTCCTGTGTGTTATTGCCAAAGACCGCCATTGATGGCCTGCGATTTGGCCAAATGTTTCTGTTTATTTCTCAACAATTGTAGAGCTCGCGACAAGGATTATCAGAGAGCCTACAGATAAACTAGCCATTGCACATTTCCTTAATATAAGGTCTCAAACGGGGTGTTTTACAGGCTGGAGTTGACCCGACAAAGTAGTTGTTTATTTAGCGCAAAGGCTAACGCGATGCAGACCAGCCATCACAGTCCGTCGTCTTCCTCTTTTCTCTGCTCGTGCCTCCGGTCCACTGCCTTCGTTACAGATGATACTCTAGCTTTGAGGAATATGTTGATGTGAAATGCTGGAGGCTCTAAATAAAAAAGGGCGTGAAACTACCGTGGCTCTCATCTACTTCTACAATTCTGACTGCACACAATGCTCGCCTAATTGGTCAGGTATACGACCTCATGCTAGAAATTGTGCTCCAAAACACTCGCGGCGATTCCGATCACTGCTACCTAAATCTCTACGCTTACGCATTACTTAGACAACTCCCAAAAGAGATTCTGCGTAGATTTTAAAATCAGTAAGCATTTAGGAGCATACTCATCGAGAAAACCAACCGCCCCTCCACTCTTCCGTTCGTCTGTCTCTCACATTAGACAATCGCCGCCATAAAGACAGAAATGATTTGAAGCAAAAGAGTTTCCATTGCGATGCTTTGGTTCAAACCCGGACCCTCACGCCCGAAGGTCAATGTCTTAACTACTGCATGGTGAAAAAGTTCGCAGGCATGGAGAAAAAAGTTCGGCGAACTGACAATGAAGTACAGCGCCGAAATAGAAATCATATCTCTTTAAGCTGGAATAGAAATCATATTTTTTGAATACCGAAAGACCTTCACAGATGAGATAAAAAAAATTACAAGGGGAGGGGAGTGCTTCTGACGTCGCGCCGGGGGCCGTATAATACGGCCGCGCGGGAAGATTTCTGCACGTTACCGAGAAAAAGTAACCGATTACTATTACAATTACTTCCTTTAAAATGTAATTGATTACAGAGGTCATTCACAGCCTGAGAAGACTGAGTAATTACAGAAATGTTATCGATTATTTTTCCGTTACTTTCCTTCAGAATTTTATTACCGTAACACAATAACACATGTTTACTGAAGCTACAACGGGCTACTGTAGCTTGCATAAGGCTGGGAGGCTTACTGTGGTTTTAGGGGTGAAGCTCCTAAGGGTGTGGGTCTGTCTCTCCTCTGTAGTAGCAGTAGTAGTAGTAGTATTAGTAGTAGTAGTAGTAGGAAGGTAGGTAGGTAGGTAGATAGCCACGTATAGTGGAATGCACCCACTCCACGTGATAAAGATGACGATGACGCAGTATAGTGGAATGTACCCAGTACACGTGACAACTATGAAGTATAAGCGCGTTCCAGTATAGTGGAATGTACCCACTACACGTGATAACGATGACGCTGATGACCATGAAGTATAAACGCGTTCCAGACCACACATTCTCTTTCTGCCATGGATGAAAATGATCAAGCTTCGCCCACTCATCATCATTCACTTCGTGGATATGGCGTGATTTTTTGTTATATAGTGTTACACGTTGTTAACTTTCGGTAGTAGTTGTATTTCATATATAGTTGACGCTGATTGTTCGAAGTTTCCTCGTTAAGAGGGCAGCTGCTAGACTGAACACACTCTTATTGTATGCGCTCGAGGGAAGAGCGGTAGGAACTTTTAAGTGCACCAGCTTGTAGTTGCGCAGTGTTACTATCTTAGTGTGCATCTGTGAAGCGTCGTACTTACCAGTTGCAGGCGCTCGGATAAGGCGTTGCAGGTAAAGCCAAGGAAAAGCGGAAAAAAAATAGTCCCTGTAGGGGCCCCCGTTTGACAGGACGGCGGTCTCTACAGAGCGGTCGCATATTTTTCGGGACGATAACTGCCGTAGTATTCTGGTTACAACGTGTTTTCTAACAAAAGTAAGAGATTACCGGTAATCAATTACAATAAAGTGTAATTGAGTGGGCTGGGCACGTAGCGCGTAATCAAGATGACCGCTGGTCTTTAAGAGTAACTGACTGTAGTTCAAGAGAAGAAAAACGTGCAAGGTGCAGACAGAAAGAGAGATGGGCGTATGAGATCAAGAAGTTTGTGGGTGTAACGTAGGAGCAGCAAACACAGGACCGGTTTATTGGCGGAACATGGAAGAGGCCTTAGCCCTGGAGTGGGCTTAGTCAGTCTGATCATGATGGAATTGAATTACGCAGAACGTATATTTTCGAAAAAAAGGTTATCGATTATATTAGAAAATTACACGAAAATCTACTTGATTACAAGTAATTTATTGTAATCAATCACTTGATTGTTAAAAGTAATTTAGGACGGAAACTTCTTGAGCAGCGCAGGAAATTCTTGCCATGAAAGTTTTTCCATTCGATGTTTTGCGATGAAATTCGCATTAACAAGAGTTTATACATGATGAGCCCACACTACGTATCACACCGAAATGATCGCTAAAAAAATCCATGAGATCAGAATTCTTTTTTAGATGCGAAGCATCTTATGCTCGGGGTCTGTCCGTCCCTCCCGCGTCCGCCGTCCCGCGTCCCGCGTCCGGCCACTTTCAGGAAGTAGGGAAGCATCCATTATGCGAACCAGAACACTGTAGTAATATGAAGGCCGTCAACCACTACTACAGTCACCAGAGTCATGGCCGAGAGCACAGAGAGGCTGCTTAGCAATGGCTCGGCAGGTGGTGTCTGTCGCCCAGGTTGACCCCATTCCTTGAGTCATGGCCGAGAGCACAGAGAGGCTGCTTAGCGATGGCTAGGCAGGTGGTGTCTGTCGCCCAGGTTGACCCCATTCCTTAAACTTTCTTGCATGTGTTTGGAGGGGGGCTTAGTCCGTCCCGCGTCCCACACCACCACAGGGCATGCGCGTCCCCTCCCCCCTATGCTCTCCTACGCTCACCCCCCCTTCCTCTACACTAGGAATCATCTACTCTACGGAGCGGCTCCGGCGTCCCACAGCGCATGCGCGTCCTCTCCCCCCTCTCTCCTCTAGGAATCATCTACTCTACGGAGCTGCCCCCGCGTCCCACACCCCCCACAGCGCATGCACGTCCCCTCCTCCTCTCCTACGATCCCTCCGTCCTTTCCTCTAGGAATCCTCTACGCAGCGGCGGACACGACAGGTGGTGTGACAGCTGCATACTCCGCTGGGGTCGCCACGGTAGTTCCGCGGTATGAAAATGAGGGAGCGCGCGCGCCTCATTCTCTCTCCTGAGCAGCGCCGTGATGAGCGCCCGGACCGCTGCCGCGAAATGAGAGCGGCGACGTTCCTCCCGCTCAAGCTTATTATCTCCCCGCTGCTTCGCATCCACACATAGTTCCCTTTAGCGGGAGATGGGGAATTTTTTTTCCTTTCACTACTCGGAAATGGAATAAGTTGGATGCGTGTGTTGTTGATCTTCCAGCCGATGCTTTTTGTTCGTCACTACAAGATGTATGCTTTTTTGAATGCGCAGGCACTGCTGCGCAAATGTGTGCCATTATCGACTGTAAAGCTGTGTTTTTTTCTTCCTCACCCCCCTACAGTAATGCCCACTTGGGCTATGTAGGTTGCACTAATAAATAATAAATAAATAAAATAATATTTGTCACGTATTATGTGCAACTCTGCCCACGGGTAGCGCAGCTTGCTGACCACGGGTTTACAGCAAGCGCATCCAACGGTAATTTCATTCCTGCTACAACAAATTTCCCGAATGGTCGTTCTGCACTGTCGCCCTTACTTTATTCAAAAGACAGGTACCGGCTTTTCCACGCGTGTCGCGACTTCTCTGAATTCATTCGCTTGGGACAATGACCCATCACCTGATTTGTTTTTGTTCCTGCGAAAGCTTTCTGTGGCGCTATATTCATCACACACACGGTCATATGCTGTCTGGAATATCAGAACTTGCTGCTTAACGTGTCCAATGCTATGGACCGACCATTTTTGCAAAATTGCTTCTTCCACCTGAACTCATTTTAGCGTCACGCACATAGTTGTAACTGCCTCATTTCTTCAAATCTTTTTTCTTGTTCCCTGTAATACTTCATTCTCGTTAGTTCCAGTGAAAAATCAGACACGGCGTTGTTAAATTATTCAGCAACGTGTCACAAATGCCCGACGTTTTTCTATCTTTCCGTTTTCATATTACGTCGACCAAAACGTGCCTTTCACACTAATGGATTTCTCATCACCATTATATTCATTACCCATTTTGTTCGTAGCAGAAATTTCTGTTAGTTGGTTGTATCGTTAAGTATATACTGCCTGGAGGACATTAGAAAAACGTGAAACTTTCGTCGCAGAGATTGCCTCATCAATTCTAACGCATCATTACCACCAGCGTGATCTGTGCTTTATATAGGTAGCTCCTAGAGTGCACGCATGGTGCTGCAAGCTAATTAACAATGAAAATAAGAAGCACTAAATATTATCTCCTGAACTAGCTCGTCACCACTCAGGATAGCGTTCACAGATGCCCCAAGCCACAACACGTCGTTGCTAGGGAAGCCATCGTCCAACGAGAAACGTCGTATGCCAGTACTGAGTGAAATATGACTAACGCTGACCGTGACGGGCTACGACGACAGGACACGCCGACAGCTCGAACGCGTAAGGTGTTTCGCACCTAAAAAAATAATAGCATGAAAGCAAGCAAGGACTAGTGACACTAGCTACTATAACATGCATACAAGCATACTTTACAAGGATAAAAAGTTTGTTAGTTTGAAGAGAGAGCTACTTCAAATGCAGCATGTGGTATGTTGAGAAGTTATGTCTGCCACACCACTAAAGCCCTTGTGGTACCAGTACCCTTGTTTTCCTGTGCCGCGTGAGGTACCATTATTTCCGAGAAGGAGAATTTTATAGCATACTTTAGCACAAGAGATAAACAAATAGAGGAGATGATCGCTAACTTCAAGCGATGGTTTATTCTCGTAGTACACGCCTATTTATCACTCAGCAAAGATCAGAATACCGCATCTTCACACAATAACACCTAATCCCGCTCCCACAATGATCAGGAATAACAAAACGCCACAACATTGCAATCGTCCCATGCAACGAAAACCATACAAGCTAACAGCGACGCAATTAAAAATGCTTAACACTGAAAGCTTGTGATTACGTAACGCATGTTCAGACTCGATTCTTTATCATGAGGAAAGCGAAGTTACCAGGTTAGCAGCAAGAAAAGCTAACTCACAGGGCTCAAGGTTCACTGAAGGCTGGCTGATACACACAAGACTCTTCTATCGGATTCGCATCTCGCGATAGATTGTTGGCTAGATCGTTGTGAACCGCTTTTAAATGACACATCAAGTGTTGTACCCGAACCATGACAAGGTGTCCTGATAGGTCAGGGAAGCCTTTTCAATCAAAAAGAACGGTCTCGTGTGTGTCAGCCAGGCTTTATTGAACTTTGCACTTCGCAGGGGCGCTTCGTGAGTGCGTCCGGATCATGAACGAAGCAGCACCTTCACCGGATGTCAGGTAGTCGGGACGTTGACGAAGGCAGCAGTCGGCGTCTTCAAGACTAAACATTTACTTGGGAGAACTTGTGCCCGGAAAATGAGAAAGCAACGTGCAAGTGATCAACAATGTAAGCTGTTAGCGGTGTCAACTGTCGTCGACCGTCAAGTAATCTGGCCATCTGCGGAACGCGTCGTCTTTTGTAAAGCAGTCATCGAAATTTCCAGCGTTGCGGCTGGCGCTGACGTCAGCTCTCGAATAAACTTGATTATTCGCCTTCTGCGCGTATCTCAACAAAATGATCTTAAACAATCTCGAAGCTTCCCAAATATCGCGGCGCGGCGTTAGCCAAGCGGTGCTAACAGATTTGGGGTGGGAACTCCAATACACCAAAATAAGCAATAAACGCGTGTGAAAATGTACTTTAGTGTTACGAAGCTTTGTCAAACATTAGAACCCTTACAATCTCGTATTCCAATGCGGAATATTTTTCTACCTATATTCTGAAATCAAAAGCCGTAAAAGAGTTACTCTCTTGCTTTTTTCACCTCAAAAGCTGAGTAATCTTTAAAAAAAATACCGCCCTAGCACTCCGTACCGGTGGTTAACCAGCAAAGCTAAACGGGTGTGCTCGCGCTTATCAGGAACCGGGATTTATCGAAGTGTCTTCCGTTGTAGATTTCGATTTCTCTACCACCACATTTAGGAGATTCGTGCTTCAAATTTTGGGTCGTTGGGGACGTTAGCCTAAATGATATTAATAACACCCGAAAGCTGATACCAGAAACGATTGATGCTGCGGTGACTGCCATTCTTATGTATATATGCCGAAACAAAACCGAAGAAAAAGTTGTACATGCGCGGAGACCGAGGCAATGCTGACGTACGTTACCTCGAATGGTCCTTATTTGGTAAAAAAAGAAAGAAAATAAAGCCTTTTGCAGCTTACGTAAGCTAGCGTTGCTTTTTCAGTATAGTTTCCGCGTACTCACGGATTAGCGAATCACCACATTTTTCCACCCTCTACCCCACAGATCTTCGTTTTAAATCAAGCATGCGTGAACTTGTTGTGGTGTGATGCTTTTGAGACGAAATATATCAAGTTCTTGACGCTCGGCGCATGTTTGCGCAGAGGATCACGATATCACAAAAGAAGGCAGGGCGAGTTCACTGCGTGAAAAATAAAGCCCGAAAAGACATCAAAAATAAGTGATTCTTCCAGAAATGCCAAGCGTTCAGGGCCATGTTTTACGGCGTCCAGAGGAAAAGTTAGAAGCCTGAGAGCTATAGTTTTAACGAAAGGTTGTTCCTTTTTTTTGTTCTACTGCCGAAACTTCGTGACCTGAAAACATCAATGGCTCATTTTTTCTTTTCTGTCTTGTTCTTTGTAGAGAGTTTATGTCTCATCATTTAGCTGTTAACGTCATTACCAACGCCCGTCGACAATAAAAATTTGTTGCTCTTTCCAACAACTCAGCCGCCTTTGTTACGTTTTTAACGATTCTGTCGGATATACGAGGCTGCCATCGGATCGAACAGCTGTACGTTATTTTTTTTTACACTGCAGAAATCTTTCTGGGTGGAAGAAGCTTTTGTGTTCTTGCCTTGACTTTGCGTCTACAACACGAAATGTTTCTTCTGGTTGTTCACCATCCTTCCTCATTTCTTTTTTTTTAATATTTTTTTTTGTTGCGCCCTTCAGGAGGGCTATCAAAGTCAACTTTCTTCGTGTTGTAGACACTCAGAAGGGAAGCAGGAGAAAATAACCAAAACGATAAGAGCCACTAAACAACCGAACTTTGCGGTTGATAGGATGGAATCGCCCAAAAAAAAAAAAAACAATAATAACAAGGTGGGTTCATTGTACATGAGCAGTTCTTGTTGGCTACACTTTTTTTCAACATTCTAGAAAAGTAGATGTTCCATTATTCTGGTCACACGACATACTGGGAAGCTATAATTTTTCCTCTTTTTTTTTTTTTTGAAGACAAGTAATCCTCTCTCGCCGTAACCTTTATGCTTGCCTGCTGGTTGGACCCGTATATATACAGTCATGGCTATAAAAACAGGCAACCAGATTTGCAGCCAGAATCCAAAGTCTGGCTGCGAACATCAAGGCCTTTTATCTCTTTTGCGTAGTCATCTTTTGTGTTTTTGTTTTTTAGTTTGTCGACGGTGCGCCAGCGCGGGTGTTTGGTCGTGTTTACGTACATATTTTCTGTTCAGGCAATAACGCTTCCAGTTTTAGCACTATGTACCTGCATACTGCTAAAACCGAATTCGCGCCTCATGTCCTGCGTGCTTCGACATAACGCCATATGTTCGCGGATATTGCTCTGGAGTGGTGACATAGAATATTCGTGAAAAATACAGTTGTCACGAATTCCTCCAGAGAATAGGAATGCCGGTTTTCGCCTCCTCAACAATAATATGTATCGGGCAGTGCGTGATAAAAAGAAAAAAACTTCCCCATCTCCCGCTAAAGGGAACCATGTGTGGATACGAAGCAGCGGGGAGATGGTTAGCTTGAGCGGGAGGAACGTCGCCGCTCTCATTTCCGGCAGCGACCCGGGCGATCATCGCGGCGCTGCACAGCAGAGAGAATGAGGCCCGCTCCGTCATTTTAGATGCGAAGCATCTTATGCTCGGGGCTCTGTCCGTCCGCCGTCCCGCGTCCCGCGTCCGGCCACTTTCATGAAGTAGGGAAGCACCCATTATGCGAACCAGAACACTGTAGTAATATGAAGGCCGTCAACCACTACTACAGTCACCAGAGTCATGGCTGAGAGCACATAGAGGCTGCTTAGCAATGGCTAGGCAAGTGGTGTCTGTCGCCCAGGTTGACCCCATTCCTTGAGTCATGGCCGAGAGCACAGAGAGGCTGCTTAGCAATGGCTAGGCAGGTAGTGTTTGTCGCCCAGGTTGACCCCATTCCTTAATCTTGCTTGCATGTGTTTGGAGGGGGCTTAGTCCGTCCCTCCTTCCCGCGTCCCACACCACCACAGCGCAGTGCGTCCCCTCCATCTCTCTCTCTCTCTCCTACGCTCACCCCCTTTCTCTCCTCTAGGAATCTTCTACTCTACGGAGCGACCCCCCGCGTCCCACAGCGCGTCCCTTCCCTATGCTCTCCTACGCTCACCCCCTTCCTCTACTCTAGGAATCATCTACTCTACGGAGTGGCGCCCGCGTCCCACATCCCCACAGTGGCAATCAGGCAATGTTTTCCTGCAAGAGCTATCTGGAATTCTGCCTATTGTGGTGTTCATAAAACAGCTTAGAGTGTTTTAGTTGACGTAGTGATAACAGTGCACTTGCGTGAAATTATTATTGTTACCCTCATTTTAACTGAAAGCAAGAAAAGGTAAGATCACGTTAAATACAAAAAAAAAGAAAAATAATGCCGCCGCTACAGGCAACGGCGTTTCTTTCGCGTAATAATGAAAAATACTCCTTCCGGAATAACAACTTTCGTTTATGCATACAGAATTTTTTTTATAAATACGCCGTGCCCCATATACAGCGCTTGGAATTTATGCGATGAAGCAAAACCCCTGATGTACATTAACACAAAACAACGCCAGCGCCTCACCCGACGGTTAGGTCAAGCATCGCTGTTTGCGGCGCCTTTAGCTATACGGACAAAACCCCAGGCCTTGTAGGTGCGTTATGAACGGCGAGTAAAAAAATGGCCGCGTATCTGCGTGCTTCGCTGCAAATGTCGTCGAAAGACGATAGTCTTGTGCCGACTGCACTGCATGAGCGGCATGAGTACCGCAATTTAATAGCCGGGCTAGCCGCTGGGCTCGTTTTTCGGACGTTTTCCGGGCGCGCTTAGACGGACGCCGGCGTTTCTCCGCTGAAATTTGGTCGTCAGTCTTTTCTCTGCGTTCTCTGATCATGTCTTGTAGAGTGGGTCGTATTTCATCAAGCGGCCATATATGTTTTGCCTTGCCTAAGACAGCGCTCTTCTACGATGAATCAGCCGCATCTGGCTGGCATTGATAAAACAGAAGAGGACGCCATCTACAGCGCTACCGGGGAACATCGGCTTGTGTTGAACAATGCTGCTGCCAGGTGGCAGCACCACAGCCAGCCACAGCGTCGAAGTTAAATCACTGGGCGGAGACTTGTTTTGTACACAGCAGCGCCGCGTAATAAACACTAGGATCTTTATAATTACGTATCTATAGATTTTGTTTTAAAGGAACACTGTGAATAGTACTAAGGTATTGATGTTGTGCCTCAGGTATGCGTAATATTTGATTTTTAATTGCCCACGCTCACCCGTATGAACACATGCTTCTTGGTCATGATTGGAGGTCGTAAGGCAGGGGGGTTAAAGTTTGGCCAACTAGCTCAATCGTGTGACGTGCCGACAAACAGACAAACAGAAAGACGGACAGACAGACAGACAGACAGACAGACAGACAGACAGACAGACAGACAGACAGACAGACAGACAGACAGACAGACCAAAATTTCTCCGTTTAGGTAAACCAAGAAAGACTATCGTCTTTAAAAGTGTCGAAAAGGCGAAAGGAGAGGGCGTTGCACATCGGCGAATATAACGCCCACAGATAAGGCGGTTACCCAGCAAGCACCACATAAAAAGACAGAACCGAAGAACAAAACGAAAGGCTTGTACGCTCAGGATTTAGATAACAATAAAACAATACCCTTAGAGATAAGCATTGAATTCCAGGAATCCCTACTTGTATACGCCGCCTCTCTGCTGTATAATATACAGCCTGATGCGGTTCGCAAACAAAGGACCCCGATAAAGCATGAAATCTCGCCATTGCAGGCGTGAAAAGGGGCCACAGGAGGCACGGGCTCGAACGCGTAAAGTGGCTTCGGCTGAGGTGTTTCCGAGATAAAGCGGGCCATGGTTTTTAGCGGCAATATCCAACGCCCTCCACCTCTAACCCCGTGTTTCTCTCTTTGTCTCTCAGGTATATAACCTATCGAACAAACATTTCCCCTGTGTCGACGCGAGGCCAGATTCTCTGACAAATAGCTTTCGACACGCCTGAAGCTGGACAGGTCTTCCAAAGCGGATCGCGCATTCGCTGCCCGATAAGGCAATTCTGATAGATGGGCAGCGCGTCGTTCTGCGCACTTATCTATGATTATGTGCTAGGTTCGAACCTGGCATGCGTTAGGTGCGTGTAAACACGTGAGAGGGTGTTACCGACGCTTCCGCTTGTTGCAAGACGAAGTACTGACGTGTATTGCGAATGCGGTAGAAAGTCTGTGAGATCTTCTATTCATAAAAAACTAAGGAACATAAAGCTACCAAACAGGCTTAACCACGGATAAAGAAATACATATCGGAAAGAAACATTCATAGCTGACAGACACGCGGCCCTTATGCAATACACTTAAGCAACGTCGCGTTACATGCGATTTTTTTTATTCAGAAATCTCTCTGTACCATAGGTCGGCACTTTAAGGGAGTACTCACTCAAACTCACACACCACAATTTTTTCAGCCTTCGCACTCACTCACGTTCACACTCACGTCCACTCACACTCAATAGTACTCACACACGTTCACACTCACGTCCACTCACACGCATGAGTACTCACTCACGTTCACACTCACGTCCACCCACACGCATGAGTACCCACTCATACTCAACTCACCACGTTCAAATGAGTGTGAGTGAGTGTGAGTTGAGTGCACTCATGAGTGAGTGTGCCGAGCTATGCTCTGTACCGCTGTCCCCTGGGTGCCCAATGAAATGCAGCAAGATTGTACTTACGAAAAATTTATGCACAGCAAAAACATTGAGCGAGACCAGTCTATTGCACAAAAGAGAGTATTTAGTTGCTTTAAATTTCGTGAGCAAAAGAAAGCGCTTACTACCACTACATGAAATCAGCTACGTTTCGTGCGTCGATAACTAAGAAACAGATGCTGTTGTTCTGCAATCCCTTAAATTTTCAGAGCAGGTTAAGGATGACCGTTGTTTCGTAAAGAAAAATAAAAGCTTATTGATCAACTGATTGATTTAGGAGATTTTGAAAAGGGAGAGCAGCCCAAATGGTATTACGTGATTCATAATTACTTGCATTTAAACTGAGGGAGGAACTGTTTACATATTTAGCAGGACAGGCAATTTGGAAAACCATCGACACGCCCTAGCAAATATTGCTGTAGAAACTTAGCAAT